>APFE031501737.1:0-11909 GCA_000404065.3 Pinus taeda | reverse complement strand
AGGTGGAGTTGGAGGAGGTGGTGGAAGATGAGGAGGAGGAGGAGAAGGCGGTGGAGGAGGTGGAGGTGGAGGAGAGGAGGAGGAGGAGGAGGGGTGGATGTGGAGGAGGATGAGGAGGAGGTGGAGGTGAACGATTAGATGGTGGAGGTGGAGGTGGAGATATGCAAGTTAATTTAAGATTCATGTCTTAAATTCAAATATTAAATTGTCACTCTCTTCTCCACTATTGGAAATGAAAGATATAGTCTCATGAATCTAGAACATATCTCTTCACATACATAATATCCTACTATTAAATGATAAGTAATTCATTTAGGAATATTTCCTCTATTCACAAATATAGTGATTCAAGTACATGAAATTTCTTTTACATTTAGATCTGATATATTGGACAAGAATTTGAATCATTTATGAAGATTAATTTTTTTTGTTTATTTTGATTAAAGCTTTTGTTCAATGAACGATTTGTTTGGGAATGACTGGTTTCATCTAATTACCATTGATTTCAGAAGTGTTGGTTAAAGTTAACGTTGTTTCTTGAATAAGAAGCCTTATGTTCTTGTTTTCTTCTCTTTACATGAGAAATGTAGGATATTAGGAATCATATATGGATTTTATTATTCTTAGCGTATTCCAATTTTTTTGTGTAATTATTATTACTTTTTTATATATGTAACGGTTTAAGGAAAAAATAAATCTAGTTCACTTTTTGGCATGACTTGAGCTTCTTCGTTTTTTAGAGAATCCAGAGTTTATCTTGTATTTTGTTTCAAAATATTTATTAGGAAAGGTAAATATGCTATACTTTGCTATTTGTATGGAATAATGACCTACGGTCTAGCTTCCTATGTTCATTGTAGGGGGTCTATTTTCATGGGAACAACGTTCCTTTAAAGAAATTATAATTTTGAGGGAAAGGCTAAAGGAGAAACGTATTTTGTTTCAAAATATTTATTAGGAAATGTAAATATGCTATACTTTGCTATTTGTATGGAATAATGACCTATGGTCTAGCTTCCTATGTTCATTGTAGGGTGTCTATTTTCATGGGAACAACGTTCCTTTAAAGAAATTATAATTTTGAGGGAAAGGCTAAAGGAGAAACACATATAATTAGTGGAGGAGGAGAGACCGCTTAGTGTATTTTTGAAGTTCAAATCCTTTGATGATAATTATTTTGTAACATGTTATGCTAAGTAATGAACATTTTTCTTTGTGGGCTATATTTTTGAACTCGAAAATTGTGGCTTTATAATAAGTTTGTGTTAATTAATTTTTTTATCATATAAGATATTAAATTTCATTACATATTTTGTCTTTTAGTCAATCTCATTGCGCATTTTGTATAATTTCAAAAAATTGTGTATTGATCAACAATTATTATAGTTTTGATTGAACCACCAAATCCTAATGATGTTGGTTTATTTGAAGCGAAGTAATTGGATGATTATTTTTCTATTAGAGAATCAATGCATAATAAAGAAAAATAACTTGATGTAAATATTAAATGAGGGATTCTCTAATAATTTACAAGATTTTATAATTAAGTGAATGATTCACTAATATTTTACAACATTTTACAATTCATTGAAGGATGCACCAATATTTTACAATATTTTATATTTTAGTAAAATATTCCAAAAAAATTGCTACATACTTGTTGTAGTGTAGTAGACAATGACCATTGGTTACTAGTAGAAAGGAAAACAAGAAATCACCTGAAGATAAAGAACATAGGAATAGAAGAAGTGAAGTAATGTAGCAGAGAAGGAACAAAGTGTTAATTTATATTATATTCTCTTGAGAAGAAAATCACAAAAGATACAATGATGCATACATTTCCGTATATATATATTATGTAGAGATAGTGAGAATAATTTAAGTCAAAACCAATTTAGCCTATCTAACTTAGAATCTTGACTCCACTAGAGAGTTGATCCACTTTATACTATCAATTGTAGAATTATTTGGGATGGTCAAATAAGTTGACTAGCCCCTCCAACATCTCCCATACTCTTAATTCATTCTTTGTGACAAAAGACAGGAAGATTTGGAGTCTTACAAAATGTGTACAAAATTTGATAAACCATAAATTAAAAAATGTAAATCCTAATAATTAAATAAAAGTTCATCTAGAAGGGTGGTTGGCTAATTAGAAGATCTAGTTTGTGGTCAACTAGAACTTCTTGAATTACATATGCAAGATTTAAAATGTGAATTCCTCTTCTTTTCCCTTCCTTGGGTGACTGATTGGAACATTCAATTTCAAATTCCTAAGTGAGATGTTGTTGTTCAGAAGAGAGACCAAATCCTAAAATCTTGTCTCAAATAAATTGAATTTATGTCATGGGGAAGATGATCGAGACGATTGTGCTATTGTAGGTGCGAGTGTTGAAGTCATAGGGAATGTTGTTTGATAAGTATTTGGTGCAAGAACTTGAATATCTTGATCAAAAATAGACCATTTCCATACAAATATACTTTCATGGGCATTGAATTATTTTAAATATTTCAAATATTGTACCTTGTCATCTAGTGATATGTGTCGTGACAATTATTGATCAACTAGTATTTAACGTTCTAATAGTTGCACTTTATTAATAATTCCATGAAAATAATCAATATAGTTGGACTTTATTAACAATTCCATGGAAATAACCAATAACATTCAAAGATTCTACTTTTACTCTCTTCCCTTCTATAAAATATTGTCTCTACTCCTGTTGTAGTTGGGATTAATATTTTTCTCCCATAAAACCTAATTCTCAGGGGTAGGCTTTGTTAGAGGTTGAGTTACTTGTCGGGAGTACAATTCTAAAATTAGAAATTATTGAGTTTATGTTTGATCGCATGTGGGTGATAAATATATTATAAAAATATTAAAAACATTGGGCTCTATGGTATAATTTTTTTTCTAACTCTTCCTTTTCTGTGGAAAATTCTTGGTGTGCCTTTTGAATTATAGTGGATGTTTTTTAATTTCCTTGAACTATCACTTTATCTTGCAATTTATTTACATGAGCAGTTATTTTCTTACTGTAGTCAACCAATTGTTGTACAAACTATTGGATTACAATAAGTGGATCATCAATTCTTCTTGGAAATTTATAACGTTTTAAAATACATTTTTGTAACTTTTTTAAGTGCTTATTAAAAGCATTTAATAAAGTGTTATAACCCTAAACCCTAAACCCTAAGAGTTTTATAACATTTTAATAAGAGTTTTGTAACTTTGATTTAAGTGTTTAATAAAATAATTTACTAAAGTGTTATAAACCCTCAACCCTAAACCCTAAACACTAAACCCTAAACACCAAACCCCAAACCCTAAACCCTAAAATCTAAGCATTTTATTATCTATTAAAAATAATTTTCTAACTTTTCTTTAAGTGTTTATTAAAAGAATTTAACAAGGTGTTATAAAACCTAAACCCTAAAACCTAAACCCTAAACCCCAAACCCCAAACCCTAAACCCTAATCATTAATTAAAATTTTAAAAAATCTTTTGTAACATTTTTTTGAGTGTTCTTTTAAATCACATAATAAAGTTTGATAAACCCTAAATCCTAAGCATTTTATAACATTTTTAAAAGCGCTTTGTAACTTTTATTTAAGTGTTTGTTTAAAAAAATTACTAAATTGTTATAAACATTAAACCATACAGCCTAAAACATAAACCCCAAAAACTAAACCCTAAACCCTAAACCCCAACCCTAAAAACTAAACCATAAACCCTAAGAATTTTATAACAGTTTAAGAAGGATTTTGTAACTTTTATTTAAGTTCTTATTAAAATAATTTAATAAAGTGTTATAAACCATAAACAATAAACACAAAACCCTAAACCCTAAACTCTAGACACTAACCATTTTATAAAATTAAAAAAATTGTTATGTAACTTTTATTTAAGTGTTTATTAAAAGAATTTACTAAAATGTTGTAGACCCTAAACACTAAACCCTAAAACTAAACCCAAACCCCAAACCCCAAACCTGAAACCCTAAACCCTATATCCTAAACCCTAAACCTTCAATCCCAAACCCTAAACTCTAAACCCTAATAATTTTATAACATTTTAAAAAACATATTGTAACTTCTATTTAAGTGTTTATTAAAATCATTTACTAAAGTTTTATAAACCCTAAACCCTAAACTCTAAAGACCAAACCCCAAACCATAAACCCTAAAATCTAAACCCTAAGCATTTTATAACATCTAAAAAAATCTAACTTTTATACAAGTGTTTATTAAGAGGATTTACTAAATTCTTTTGAACCCTAGACTCTTAACCCTGAACCCTAAGCAATGCATAACATTTTAAAAAGTGTTGTTTTAACTTTTATTTAAGTGTCTATTATAATAATTTACTAAAGTCTTACAAACCCTAAACTCTAAGCATTTTATAGCATTCTAAAAAGAGTTTTGTAACTTTTACTTGTGTTTTTATCATATTAATTTACTAAGGTGTTATAAACCCTAGAACATGAAAACTAAACCCTAAACTATAAAAACAAAACTGGAAAACCTAAACCCTAAACAACCATAAGCCTTTTATAACATTTTAAAATACGTTTTGTAACTTTTATTTAAGTGTAAAAATTACTAAAGCGTTACAAACTCTAAACCCTAAACCCCAAACCGCAAACCCTATGCCTTATACCCTAAAACCTAAACCCTAAGAATTTCATAAAATTTTAAAAAGTGTTTTGTAACTTTTCTTATGTGCTTATTAAAAGGATTTACTAAAGTGTTATAAACTTTAAACCCTAATCCTTTTAAGAATCACTTAAAGAAAGTTACAAAATGCTTGTTAAATTGTTAGAAAATGCTTAAGGTTTAGAGTTTATAACAGTTCAGTAAATTTTTTTAAGAAAAACTTTAAAAAAAGTAACAAAATTCTTGTTAAAATGTTATAAAATAATTGTGGATTAGAGTTTAGGGTTTACTGTTTTGGGTTTGGGGTTTAAAATGTTATAAAATTCTTAGGCTTTAGGGTTTATAAAAGTTTACTAAATTCGTTTAATAAACACTTAAAAAAAGTTACAAAAATCTTTTTAAAATGTCATTAAATGCCGAGAGTTTAGGGTTTATGGTTTAAAGTGTTATAAAATTCTAAGGGTTTAGGGTTTATAACACTTCATTAAATTATTTTTATAAACCCTTAAAAAAAGTTACAAATGGATTTTTAAATTTTTTTAAAGTTTTGAGGTTTTAGTGTTTAGGGTTTAGGGTTTAAAATGTTATAAAATGATTAGGGTTTATAATTTATGGTTTATAACTCTTTAGTAATTGATTTTAATAAACTCTTAAAAAAAGTTATAAGATTCTTTTTAAAATGTTATAATTTGTTTAGGTTTTACATTTTACACTTTATAACACTTTAGCAAATGCTTTTAATAAACACTTAAAAGGAAAGTTACAAAAATATTTTTTAAATGTTATAATATGCTTAGGGTTTAGGGTTTACAGTTTAGGGTTTATGTTTTAGGGTTTAGGGTTTATAAGACTTCAATAAATTCTTTTAATAAACATTTAAAATAAAGTTACAAGACAATTTCTAAAATGTTATAAAATTCTTACTGTTTATGGTTTAAAATGTTATAAAATGCTTAGGGTTTATGGTTTAGAGTTAGGGTTTGAAAATTTTTATTAAATTATTTAAATATATATTTAAAAATGTTGCAAACGACTTATTAAAATATTATAAAATACTTAAGCTTCAGGGTTTAGGGTTTAAATATTATTAAATTATGATGGTTTGGGCTTTACGGATTAGGGTTTGGGGTATAAAATGTTATAAAATTCTTAGGGTTCAGTGTTTAGGGCTTAGGGTTTGTGGTTTAGAGTATATAGCACTTTGGTAAATGATTTTAATAAGCACTTAAAAAAATTATTAAATTATTGTTAAAGTGTTATAAAATTCTTAGCGTTTAAGGTTTAGGGTTTATAACACTTAAGTAAATTATTTTAACAAACACTTAAATAAAAGTTACAAAATGATTTATAGGATTTGAGGTTTAGGGATTAGGTTTTATAACACTTTAGTAAATGATTTTAATAAACACTTAAATAAAAGTTACAAAACACTTTTTAAAACGTTATGAAATGCTTAGGGTTTAGCATTTAGGGTTTTGGGTTCAGGGATGAGGGTCTATGGTTTGGGGTTTAGTGTTAAGGGTCTAGGATTTAGAGTTTGTAACACTTTAGTGAGTGCTTTTAATGAAAATTTAGAAAAAAGTTACAAAATTCTTTTTAAAATGTTATAAAATGCTTATGGTTTAGGGTTTAGAATGTAGGATTTGGTGTTTAAGCTTTAGGAATTAGGGTTTAGGGTTTATAACACTTTAGGAAATTCTTTTAATAAACACTTGAGTAAAATTTACAAAACCATTTTTAAAATGTTGTGAAATGCTAAGGGATTAGGGTTTGGGGTTTGGGGTTTAGGATTCACTGTTTAGCATTTAGGGTTTTGTGTTTATAACACGTTAGTAAATTCTTTTAATAAACACTAAAATAAAATATATGAAACACTTATTAAAATTTTATAAAGTGCTTAGAGTTTAGGGTTTATAACACTTTAGTAAATGCTTTTAATAAACACTCAAAAAAAGTTACAAAATTCTTTTTAAAATGTTATAAAATGATTAGGGTTTAGTGTTTATAACACTTTAGTAAATTATTTTAATAAGCACTTAGAAAAAGTTAAAAACGATTTTTAAAATGTATAAAATGCTTAGGGTTTAGATATTAGGGCTTAGCATTTAGGGTTTTGGGCTTGTGGTTTAATGTTTAGTGTTTAGTGTTTATACAAATGAAAAATGAACAATTCTTGGATAATGAAAATGACAAAACCTCCTTGCTATGTATAGGAGTGAGGGGTGACAATATAATCAATGCTGATATAACAATAATAATATAGGGGCACATCAATAACAATAGTGGGCTTCTATGGGGCACAATAATAATAATATCAGGCCAATAGGGGTACAAAAATAACAATAAGGGCTACAATGAAAATAGCAATTGGGGAATCACTAGTATTTTAGGGACCTAACATAAAATGCTTAGGGTTTAGGGTTTAAAATGTTATAAAATTCTTAGATTTTAAGGTTTAGGGTTTATAATACTTTAGTAAATCCTTTTAATAAACACTTAAAAGAATGTTACATAACACCTTTCAAAATATTATAAAATACTTAAATTTTAGGGTTTAGGTTTTAGTGTTTAGAGCTTATAAAAATTTAGTAAATGATTTTGATAAACATTTAAAAAAAAGCTATAAAATGCTTGTTAAAATGTTATAAAATACTTAGGGCTTGGGTATTAGGGTTTGGGATTTAGATTTTATGGTTTATAACATTTTAGTAAATGATTTTAATAAACACTTAAGTAAAAGTTACAAAACACTTTTAAAATTTTACTAAATGCTTAGGGTGTAGGGCTTTGGGTTTAGGGTTCATGGTTTGAGGTTTATAACACTTTACTAAATGATTATAATAAACACTTAAATAAAATTTACGAAACAATTTATGATTTAGGGTTTAGGGTTTAGGGTTTCAGGTCTGGAGTTTAAGGTTTAGGGTTTATAAAAATTCAATAAATTCTTTTAATAAGCACTTAACTAAAAATACAAAGCACATTTTAAAATGTTATAAAATGCTTATGGTTTAGGGTGTCGGGCTTACGGTTTGGGTTTTGGGGTTTAAGGTTTAGGGTTTATAACACTTTAGTAAATGCTTTTAACAAACACTTAAATAAAATTTGCAAAATAATTTTTTATATGTTATAAAATGCTTGGGGTTTAGGTTTTGGGATTTAGGGTTTACAATAATTCAATAAATTATTTTAATAAACACTTTAATAAATGTTACAAAAGAGTTGTTAAAATTTTGTAAAATTATTAGGGTTTAGTGTTTATGGTGTAGGGTTTGGGTTTTATGGTTTAAGGTTTAGGTTTTATAACACTTTAGCAAATTATTTCGATAAAAACTTAAATAAAATCTACAAAACTTCGCCCTTCATTAAATGGTGGAGGGTTAATAACCATGTGTTGTTGCTAGGTTGGAAATGTACTTGTCAAGGTAACAGGTTGATAAGCAAGAGACTATTGAATGAATTATCAATGAATCTCATCCATTGAGAGGCATTGATGATTGAGATGGTCTTCCGCACAAATCTTAGAAGGAAGATGGATTTTTTCTCCTTCTCTTTTGAGCCAACCCCAACATTCTCTATGCTTTACGATGCTCTTTGTTCCTAACTCAAAGGTCTAGATTATTTCTCTTTCCTCTTACCTCATGATTACTAAGGGTTATTTGTCGATGTGGAATGAATAGAGTTGATCTCATTCGTGGGAAGAAGAGAATTATGAGTTTGAGTAGGAGGCTTTCTAGCTAGCTTACCATAACATATACTCATTGACCCATTTGAACGGTTGTCTCACTAATTCCTCAAGAACAGATGGACCCCACTACACCATAGGAATGGGTTCTTGGTATATAATTCTTAGGATCAGCTGATGAGGAAGAGAAATATAAATGATCTCATATAAGTTACCTACCTAAGAATAGACCATCGCAAGCTGATGGGCATGGAATGATGGCTGACCCTCAATTTGGACTCCTACCATGGAAAAATATTCAATAATCCTAGATATGAAGGACTTTATGAACCACTCACACAATAATTCATTAAGGAACTTGGTTCTCAAGTGACATCATCTTGTTCTCCACTCGTGAATATGACTATAAATGTGGATGGATGTATCCTGATAGAAGTTGGTGAGAATATCGGTTCTAGTATCATACCTAACATGCAACTGAGAGTGATTGACAAATTCGTATGACAAAGACATGAAATTATCATAAGTAGTGCACTCAAAGTCAATGTACCATCTGGAAACACCACCAATAAGAGTCTGCTACAAAATAAGCAACCTTAAACTACCATTCATGAATGAGTTGGAAGGGAACCACAAGTTATAAGTGGTAGTATGAGTTGTAGGGTCTTCTTTAGGCTTATTGTTGAAATTAGGAATCTCTACTAACATTTTATGTGGGACAAGTGCCCATGAAAGGTTATGTTTGATGGGATTTTTCATTAACATAGACAAATAAGACAAAGAAAGAGTTTCCAAGAAAGGTGAGCTGAACAATTCTTAGGGTTGGATAAATGCTCTTTGTGGCCCAATTGGAGGTTGTGATCCACTGATAGGTTGGTATGTAGTGTCAGGTTGACTCGTCAAAGTGGTTTGGATAGAGTTTCTAGCTGTAGTACTAATGTAAAAATATTACTAGTTAATGCCTCCACGGTGAATGCCTCTAGTGGAAAAACAATTTGCAAATGGTTGTTGGACACGTACACCAAAGTGAAATCCATCCACAAAAATCGATTAATGCATTGGAACCACTATAGGAATTTCCTAATCTTGTTCACTATGTTTTGAGATCTCTAGGAGCGTATAAGTAGAAATGCAATGTCCCTAGTTATTATCACTATATCCAGATGGGTGGCAAGGTTGTATGAAGATACATTGACTACTATTAAGAACTTGAAATTATTTTTTCTCTTATACTAAAACTCCTACCATCCCGATTTAAAAATAGTAAGACACTATTATCCTGTTGGATGCCAAAATGTGTTGTGGATTTAGTAACTCACATAGACTAGTTAAAGAGTGTGTGACCTTATTCCTCAACAATTATTACTCAATCTAGAAATAATAATAGTTAATATGGTCTCCATTATTATACTATTTTTCTCTCAATAAATGCGGGTAATCAAAATTTATACAGTCATATCACTTTTGAAATTATAATAAGTAAATTTTGACAAAAATTATGTTATGGAATCCTTTGCAATTATTGATAAATTATATGATCAAATTAAATTACAAATTAATTTAAAAACTCTAAAATAGTTATTGGTTATGCATTTTTGTAACGAAAAAATAAAAATATAATTTATTAAAAATAAAAATAAAAATTTACCACATTCTAATTTTAAAAAAAATAAAAAATCGATTAAACAACTTAAAAATTATAATATTATAATAATAGTTATTTTAAATAAAAAAATTGTGTTAGATTAAAAGTAATAAGTAAGTTATGAAATTATACCTAAATTGGTATAAGTTAATTACAAACTACTTGAAAAAAATTTAAAACCTATTAAAAGTAAAAATAAAATTTAAAATAAAATACTTTATTGTCATTTTTTAAATTGATTTATTACACTTACTTACATTTCTAATTAGTAAACTATAGTTTTATGTATCAAGTTCAAATAGAATTATGAAATATTTAACAATCCATAAAAACTTCTTTGATACATCCTAATATTAAATGGATGGCATATTGGCTTAAATTCAAACTAAAAAACTCATTTAATTAAAAATCATTTTTATATTTTACTGAAAATAATATAATCAAAATTATAAAACATTTAAAAATATATACAAGTAAATTTTATATTCTAAATAAATATAAGGCTCGAGGGAGAGAAAGGGAGAGGGACGGGGAGAGAGAGGGTGGGGAGGGGAGATAAGGAGAGGGGGAGAGGGAGAGGAAGAGAGAGGGGGACGATGAGAGAGGGGGAGGAGAGAGGGGAGGGGAGAGAGTGGGAATGGGAGAGGTGGAGTGGGAGAAGGAGGGGAGAGACTGGGAGAGGGAAAAGGGGGAAGGGGGAGGGAGAAGAATACATAGAGGAGGAGAAGGGGACAGAAAGAGGTATAAAAGGTGGGGGAGAGAGAGAGAGATGGGGAGAGAGTGGGGGGAGAGAGAGGATGATAGGTAGAGGGATAGGGGGAGTGAAAGGATTAGACAGTAAGATAGGTGAGGGGGAGAGTATGATTCAGAGAGGGGGAGTTGGAATGGGAGGGGAGAGAATGAGAGAGGGAGAGGGAGAGGGAGACAGAGAGGGGGGAGGGGCAAGGGGAGAGAGACTAAAAGGGATATTGGGAGAGAGGGAGGGGTTAGAGAGTATAAAGGGAGAGGGGGAGATGGAGACAGAGGGAGAGAGAGGGAGAGGGTGAATGAGATGAGGAGAAGGGAATGCAAAATATAACATTCAAAACTAATAATCTTAGTTTGAGTTATCACATTGTTATGTATGTAACGAAAACATGAAAGAAGCATATCATCATTAACATGCAGTCATGTGTACCAAAAAGTTCATATGTAATGAAAATAGAAGATTTAAAATGAAAATAATGTGGGGTGGGTGGAGAGATGTAGAAAGGGCAGGGGTAAAGGGGGAGAGAGAGAGATAGAGAGTGAGAGCGAGAGGGGGAGGGAGAGAAGGGAAGAGAGAGCAATAAGGGAATAGAGTTATAGAGGGAGATAGAGGGAGAGGGGTTGATATTTAGAGAGAGGAGGAGGAGGGAGGGTTAGAGAGAGGGGGTGAGAGAGCGGGGGAGATGGAGAGGGGAGGGATGATAAAGAGATGGAGTGCGGGGGGAGATGGAGAGGGGGAGGAAGAGAGGCATATAGAAAGATATGTGGGCGTAGAGAGTGTGAGCGGGAGTAGGAAGGGGAGAGGGAGAGAGAGGCGGAGGGGGATGGAGAGTGAGAGAGAGGGGGGAGGACAGGTTGTGTTAGAGGTAGAGTGGCAGAGAGAGGGAGAGTGGGAGTGGGAGAGGAAGGGTGAGAGATAGGGAGAGGGAAGTGGAGGGGCAGGCAGTGGCATAGGAGGAAAGGGAAGCAAAGAACGATGGGCATAGATAGAGGGAGAGAGAGGGAGATAATAGGAGAGACAATGGAGAGAGAGAGAGAGAGAGAGAGATAGAGAGAGAGAGGGGGGGAAAAGAAGAGAGGGGGAGGGAGAGGGCGAGGGAGAAACAGTGTGAAACAGAGGGAGTGGGCTACGGAAAGAGAGAGAGACAAGGAGAGAGAGAGAGATATGAGGGGGA
>APFE031501725.1:0-51754 GCA_000404065.3 Pinus taeda | reverse complement strand
TGATGCGATATTTGTCTATAATGCATAGTTTCTAATGAAACTTAAGGGTTTTTGGGTTATTTATAAAGGAACTATATAATATGGAAAAAGGGGAATTCTAAGTATTTAATACGTAAATTAATGTTAATATGAAAATATGTGTGGAAGAGAAAATTTTATGTGAAAAGAGGAATTGTATGGTAAGAAGGGATTTAGATGGTAAGAAGGTATTTTTATGGAAAATGAATGAATATGGATATATGAAGGGGAAATTAGTAAATATATGAATAAATGGAGATGAATGGGAATTTAATTAATCGATCGGTAGACCTTCATTTGCCTTGTATAATTGCCTTATGAGCATAGAAACGTGATCAAATATTCTATTTAATCAGAACCAAAAAATGCTACAACACCATGATTGTTAAATTCTTCCTTTTAGAAACAACATTTTTCTCAAGAGTGTATGGAACAATTGTCTCCCTATTGATGCCAGCCTCTCTGCAAAAGTCATTGAATTCATTTGATTCATATTCGGTTCCATTGTCAGCCTCAATATCTTGATCTTCTTCCCTATTTGATTTTCCATGAATGCTTTGAATGAAAGCAACCATTTGAACACTTCATCCTTCCTATTCAATAGATATATCCATGTTTTGAAAGAGTAGTCATCCACAAAGATTGTATAATATGAGTATCTTCCTAATGATGTTACAGGCAACATACTAGACAAGTCAGAATGGACCAATTGAAGAATATCGATAATCTTGCTTTCACTAGAAGGGAATGGACCCTTTGTATGTTTCCAAGCTACAAAAACCTGACAAACACCTTCATGGTTCAAGTTAAACTTAGGCATACCTATGACCATCTTCCTTACCCCAGGTAATTTGTTGTAATATAAGTGGGTGAACCTCTAATGCCATAGCTCAGATTGAACAAAAGAATCCCTTGCCAAAGCTCCCAAATGACTTCCTCCAACTTGATAGAGAACATAAACCATAAATCCAAGAGAAAATGCATCTTTAGGGTTTATTTGCCAAATATGTACCTTTCCATTAATGAATTCTACCTTGAAGCATTTATCTTCCATCGCAGAAATAAACACTTGGTTATTCTTCAAATTGAGCACATAAAATACTTCTTGAAGATGAATTGTTTGAATTTGATTCAAGTGAAGAGTGATAATACCTGTCCCTTTAATAGGGTAGGTGGAATTATCTCCAAGTATGATCTTCAAATTAGTCTTCTTTTCAACAAAATTTGAGAGGGCCTCCTTGTACCCAGTGAAGTGCCTTGAGGCTCCACTATCAATCAACCAATGATCCAACATATTCAGAGGAGAGGTAGTAGATGGAGAAAAAATAAGATAAAATTCATCTTGTTTTTCTACAACCTTACTTTCATCATACCTAACATTTCTTGTCCTCTGAGGAGGTTGACCATTTCCATTTTGAGTAGTGGGAGCATTCCTCTTTCCTTTGTTGTTGAACCTGTTATTCCTTTGATTTCCATTTCTTTTTAAATTATTGTGGTTATTGTTATCATCATCCCTTGGAGAATTATTCTTGCGAGGAAACTCTCTAGCATAGTGGCCGATCCTGTTGTAATTGTAGCACCTTCCTCTTCTTCTTTCCTTGAATCCCTTCTCAAATCCTTGACCGTATCTCCTTGGACCAACATTATTCTTCATTTTTGCATGAGAAGAAAATGTTGTGGGTTCATTTCCATTTGAGGGCTTGTCTCTCTCCATCATCCTAGTCTCTTCTTGAGTGCATCTAGCCAATAATTCATCAAAACCATGTATCCTATCGTTGTTGAGAATAGTGGTGACAAATACATCCCAAGGTCTTCAAAGACCTCCAAGTGCAATGAAAGTGAGCTCCCCGCTAGTATTATATTCTCCAACAGATAATAGATCATTATTGATTTGATTTATTCTCATGAAGTAGGATTGTATGGACTCCCCTTTAATGATATTGATGTACATCAACTTGTTTTTGAGAAAGAGGATTTGATTTGCATTATTTACTTTGAACATCCCAACCAACTTATCATACATCTCCTCATATGTTCTCAAATCATAGATATACACAACCAAATTATTTTGAATGGAGTCAATGATAATTTTCTTACCTTTGACCTCACCTTTCTTATACTTTGTCGTAGCAACATCTAGTGCATTTGAAGGAGGCTCTACCACTTTTCCCTTCACATAGTCCATCACACCATGTTATTCCAAAGTCAAGTCCAAAGTAATTTTCCATGTGTGATAGTCAAATTTTTCACTGAGATTTTCCTCATTATTGAAGTAGGATTTAGAAGACACAGAGACTTGTCCAAAATAACTCTATTAGTGATTTCTTTTCTCTCTCTTGATTTGGGTTTGTTTTCTCCTAGGCTCTGATACCATGTTAATTTTAGTTAGCAATGGTATGTTCTATGCTTAGCATGATTACTTCAATGTCTGTTTAACATCCTAATGCCAATTTCCAATTTAGTTTTCTAATAGAAATCAAATTAACCACTAATCACATTGACAGTAACTATAGATGGAACATAAATAACAAAATGTAGAAGACAAGCCAAGATAAGGGAACACCAAATTTGGCGAATGCTAGGGAAAAAATGCAAGATGGGGAAATCCCTTTGATCAATTCTTCTTATTATTATATCAAATGTTCATTAGCGAGACAGAGTATAATAAAGTCAATATTGAATTGCCAAATCACAATGAAAAAACCCCTATCAAATATGTAGTCAATAGCAGTCAAACTTAGCCCTAACCAGAAAGTCAATGTTGGTCAATGTAGTAGAAAAAAATATTTTATGCAACTCGGTCAAACCTAGTCAAATTTGGATTTCTTTACTGGTCAAAGTTAGCCTCAAATAGTCATGAAAATAATGGTAAAAATTGGTCAACCTCTGAGGTCAACTCTGTGGTTAGGCCCGCATTCAACCTTGTGATTGGTCTATGGTCAAAGTCAAAACAATTCCTCGGTTCCTATGCTAATAAATGTGTCCTACCAAAAATTACAGTCAAATGTGGTCAAAACACCCCTGGCCAACGCTGGTCAAACTTGCAATAGACTCTGAAATATTGGCCCTTGAATTCATCCTATAATTTGTCTTTACCTTGCCAAACATATGAGAAAAGGAGATGCCTAATATGTTGTATGAACTAATCATATGAAGAGAGAGAAGAATGTTAGAAATGAGATGATGCAAAATGAGCTTTGGGGTCTCTCATATTTATACAAATCATTGGAGCTCAAATGACATGTTGGGCTTCATGAGCTTACATGATGATGTGGCTGAACTTGAAAATTTTCACATGTGTGGGAATAAATTCAAAAACACAGTTATGCTTATCCAAATTTAGTGATATTTAGGTTGATTTTGGTCCTCTAACAAATAGGAATTCAATGCAATAATCATCTCCATCAAATGAGCTATCCAAAGTGGAATTTGGCCCTAGTTTCCAATTCTAACAAGCCATGATTGGGAATGGTGTAAGTGGTCAGAAAGGAGTTGGAGACTGTGAAGGGATTGGTTGGTAAGTAGGACTTTGAGGTGATGGAGAAGAATTGAGAAAAGCGTTAGTTTCTCTTTTTGATACAAATTATTTTGTCTCTACTTCAGTTTGTGGGTGTTTTCCTCTAGTGGGAAAAGGGAATTGTAGTGCCCTTTGACTAGTTTTCTTACTCTCTACTCTTGTGAGAACTCTTGATGGGGGAACATAGGGACTCTTTTGGTATGACCAAATTGATTGTGAATAATTTTCTCCAAAGATATGTTCAATTTATTTTCTAATCCTTAGGATTTTAGAAGATGCATTTTCGCTTAAGGAACACTTCTGATAGTATCCTTGAGGAAGGTCAAAATAAATAGCTTTAGAAGTGACCTTGGAATCAATAGCTTCATGTTAGGGTGAGATGGGTTCTTCTTATGAATGATCAACTTCATAAATCATAGGATTTTATTTGTGAGGGGTGCTTGAAGCTAATTCAAGGGTTCAAGGTCATGATGATCCTAGATAATGGTGTTGGCATTATCACTCAATTGTTGGTTTGAATTGATGTCAACCTAGTGGCATTGGTGTATTGTTGGTAGGCATTGATGTCAACCTGATAGTATGTGATTTTTTATCCACATGGTTGATTGGTACATTATTTATTGGTTTATTGGTTTATGATCTTTGTTGTATGTGTATTGATGAGCTGCTACATGGTTGATTGGTACAAGTACTGAGCTTATGCTAGTGAGATGGTACTTGACTTGTGCATTGGTTGCATACCTTAGCTTGGTGGTTGCAGATGTTAGTGCTCATTGTTGGCTTGGGTGTGGATTCCTTAACAGGATGTAGAGCTATTACACCTTGTTGACAGTATTAGAGACTGTCGTCATGTTTATGGTACTAGGTGTGTGTATGGATGGGTTTTAGCTTGTATGATCAGTTGCAGGGTCTATCATTGATGGTTGCATATGTTGGAGTAGTTATGGAGAAGCTTGATGGCTTGAGTGTTGAAGAAACTGTTGGGTGGCATTCAAGTCAATTTAGTTTTACTTGTGTAGATGATGTCGTTGTGACATTACATTGTTGGAGTGTTGCAGTGGCTATATTAGTTCCCTAAGGTCTTATAAAAAGTTGTCAAGCAGGGGATCCATTTTGGGTAGAATTTGAGCAAAGGAAAATTGTTTTCAGTCATATTTTACCATATTCACTTGCATGACAATGTTGTGGGAATGAATAAAAGTCCCATTTGTTGGCTTGTTGTGCTATGGGAGAGACTGTAGCCTATTTATCATAGGTGTATGCATGTGACTGAGACTTCAACTAAAATTCCTCCACATTCCATGTGCTCATTAGGTGTTTATTTGTTTTCCTGGCTTGTCTTGTTAAGGACTCATTTAATGGTCGGAAAAAGGTTATTGTGCTTCTAGAAGAGAATATTCATTAGTAAATGAAGTTAGTGGCTAGATTGAGTCAAGAAGCAATGAACCAAATGACTTCTAGCATATGAACGAAGCTCCATTATATAATTGTGATTACAGATTTAACCATTACAAAAGATTACAAATAGATGGAGATCTTGAGTCTATTTGGTTGGCTCACTTGAGAAGAAAGTGTGATGGTGTGTGAGCTTGGAGAATGTGAGTGAGAGAAGAGTGGTGTGTGAAAATTGTGTAGGGACTTATGTAGAGTATATTTAAATAGATCACAGTGGTAGAAGATGGAAACAAAACAATGATTCAATCAAGATCATACATAGTAGTATGGTAGCAGAGTAGGAATGATTATAGATCATTTCCTTCATGTTTCCTTATCATATTTTGATCAGATTATCTTTTATGTATTTTTCATGTATTATTGATGGGATTATTGCAAAGTGAGTTGTGCATATTCTTTTCAGTGAGATCATCATATTGTTTTGAGCCTATATTTTTAGAGGTTGTTTTGTTGTTCTAGTTGAGTGATTCAGACTGACTCTAGTCTGAGATATTGTGAAACAAGGGTCAAATAAAAGAGTGGAGTGGGTGCTTCGGAAAAGTAAGTATAGTGAACAAATTTCTTCATAATTCCAATGGGTTTTGGGCAAGGGTTGTTGATCAAATGGGTATCTATAAAATTGTGAGATGATGATCATAGTTCTCACTGATAGTAGCCATTTATATATATTCTATGTTCTATGTAACTAAATTGTTTGACGATTAATATAATTATTTGAGTTGTGCATCAACAACAAGGGTGGTTTTTGACCTAGAGGGTGTTTTCCACTAGAAAAATCTCATGTACTCTTGTGCATGTTTATTTAGTTATCTCTTATGGTTCTCATGTGTTTTGATATATGATTTAATCTACCAATGGGTTAATGAATTTTGTGTTTCAGTAATTGGAAAAAAATTTAAAAGTTGATAAACTCTATCACTACTTATTCAACCCCCAAGTAGTGAGGAAATTTCCAACAATTGGTATGAGAGCCAAGTTCCCTTGGTGAAGCTTGATCTATTTAGATAATATCGTAGGAGTATGGAAAATAATAAGAAGAAGAAAACTTAGAAAAGGAAGAGATGCAAACAATCCAAGAATGTTGCAAAACTTGGAGAACCTCTTCTGCTAGTAAAAGGTATGGGAAATGGTATTTTCAGTCATGGACATTTTCCTTGCCAATCTAGTGATGATGATTTCGGGGTTATTGAATAAGTTAATGATGTCAACATGATAATATGTGATTTTTTATCCACATAGTTGATTGGTACATTATTTATTGGTTTATTCGTTTATGATCTCTGATGTGTGTGTATTGATGAGCTGCTACATGGTTGCTTGGTACAGGTACTGGGCTTATGCTAGTGAGATGGTACTTGACTTGTGCATTGGTTGCATACCTTAGCTTGGTGGTTGAAAATTTTAGTGCTCATTGTTGGCTTGTGCGTGGATGCCTTGACAGGATGTAGAACTGCTACACCTAGTTGACAGTATTGGAGACTGTCAAGTCATGTTTATGGTACTAGGTGTGTGTATGGATGGGTTTTAGCTTGTATGATGAGTTGTAGGGTCTATCATTGATGGTTGCATATGTTGGAGTAGTTATGGAGAAGCTTGATGGCTTGAGTGTTGAAGAAACTGATGGGTGGCATTCAAGTCAACCTAGTTTGACTTGTGTTGATGATGTCATTGTGACAGTACATTTTTGGAGTGTTGGAGTGGCTATATTAGGTCCCTAAGGTCTTATAAAAGGTTGTCAAGAAAGGGATCAATTTTGGGAAAAATTTGAACAAAGGAAAATTGTTTTCAGTCATATTTTACCATAGTTGCTTGCATGACAATGTTGTGGGAATGAATAAAAGTCCCATTTGTTGGCTTGTTGTGTTGTGGGAGAGACTGTAGCCTATTTATCATAGGTGTATGCATGTGACTGAGACTTCAACTAAAATTCCTCCACATTCCATGCACTCATTAGGTGTTTATTTTTTTTTCTAGCTTGTCTTGTTAGGGACTCATCATGTAAAGGTCAGAAAAAGGTTATTGTGCTTCTAGAGGAGAATATTCATTAGTAAATGAAGTCAATGGCTAGATTGAGTGAAGAAGCAATGAACCAAGTGACTTCTAGCATATGAATGAAGCTCCATTATATAATTGTGATTACAGATTTAACCATTACAGAAGATTACAAATAGATGGAGATCTTGAGTCTATTTGGTTGGCTCACTTGAGAAGAAAGTGTGATGGTGTGTGAGCTTGGAGAGTGTGAGTGAGAGAAGAGTGGTGTGTGAAAATTGTGTAGGGGCTTTTGTAGAATATATTTCAGTAGATCACAGTTGTAGAAGATGGCAGCAAAACTATGATTCAACCAAGATCATATGTAGTAGTATGGTAGCAGAGTAGGAATGATTGTAGATCATTTCCTTCATGTTTTCTTATCATATTTTCATCAAATTATCTTTTATGTATTTTTCGTGTATTGTTGATGGGATTATTACAAAGTGAGTTGTGCATATTTTTTCAGTGAGATCATCATATTGTTTTGAGCCTATATTTTTAGAGGTTGTTGTGTTGTTCTAGTTGAGCGATTCAGATTGACTCCAGTCTGAAATATTATGAAACAAGAGTCAAATAAAAGAGTGGAGTGGGTGCTCTGGAAAAGTAAGTATAGTGAACAAATTTCTTCATATTTCCAATGGGTTTTGGGCAAGGGTTGTTGATCAAATGGGTGTTTATAGAATCGTGAGATGATGATCATAGTTCTCACTGATAGTAGCCATTTATATATATTCTATGTAACTAGATTTTTTGATGATTAATATAATTATTTGAGTTGCATATCAACAACAAGGGTGGTTTTTTACCTAGAGGGGGTTTTCCACTAGAAAAATTTTGTGTACTCTTGTGCATGTTTATTTAGTTATCTCTTATGGTTCTCATGTGTTTTGATATATAATTTAATTTACTGATGGGTTAATGAATGTTGTGTTTCAGTAATTGGAAAGAGATTTTAAAGTTGATAAAATCTATCACTACTCATTCAAACCCCCAATAATGAGGAAATTTCCAACAATTTGTATCAGATCCAAGTTCTCTTGGTGAAGCTTGATCTATTTAGAGAATATTGAGGGATTATGCAAAATAATAATAAGAAGAAAACTCATAAAAGGAAGAGATGCAAACAATCCAACTACAAAACTTGGAGAACCTCTTCTGCTGGTAAAAGGTATGGGAAATGGTATTTTCAGTCATGGACATTTTCCTTGCCAATCTAGTGATGATGATTTTGGGGTTATTGAATAAGTTGATGATCAAAGTTTTGAATTTGATTCCTCAAGAAGTGAGAAAGGTGTATTTCCCTTGTAGGAACTTGGAGGTGAAGAGATTAAAATAACAGTGACCGTTGAAGCCAAAAACAAATCTCAAGCAAGGTTGATAGAAGAACTTAGTATGCAGAACAAAGATCTAAATATTCTTCAGATTCTTGAAGAGAGAGAGCATATTTTCAAAGAAGATATTTTTAATTTGAAAAATCAGTTGGAGAAATCAAAGAATATTGAATAAGAGATTGGTATCTAGCTCAAGAAGTGAATCATCCACTATGAGAAGCTAGAATTTGATTTAGAAAAGAGCATCAAGAGAACAAACGAGGTAGTAGTTGAAGAGTCCAAAGCAGAAATTTCAAGTAGTAATGAAAGAAACCATCAAAAAAATCGAGTGCCAAGTCAAGATCTCATAAATATGACAAGGAAAGATATGAGAAATGTTAATTGTTTCAACTGTCAAAAAATTGGGCACATTTTAATCAATTACACAAACAATAAGATAAATCATTTCAATCAAAATAAGCAACAAATAAGGAGCATCCTCAAAGATTAGACCCATCAGTTTCCAGGTAGAAAAAATTATTTTATGGGTATTGTTTCTTATGTAATGATTTTGATTATAAAAGTGTTGATTATAGGACCTATGGAGCGAGGAGAAGAAATATCTGAACATTTTCCTACATTTCTTGGGCACATTAGATATTATGTTTGTGATCATGTTGGCCATAAGGACAAGGACTACAAGCTTCCCATGTGGTTCAGTCAATGAAATCAAAGTAAGAAAGTCATGCAGAGCCAATCAATCAAGAAGCTAAATAAGAATATGCATGCCAAGGATCATCCTCACAAAATTTGGAGAAGAAAGGAGCAATGAATCACTCCCATTAAAAATGAATCCTTCATGGTATTGGGAGCATATGGTAGCATTATGGATTGCATACAGATCATTAAAAGTGTTTCCATATTGGAACTTTTAAATGAGAACTATGTGGAGATAGTTGTCATGATTTTGTAGCACTAATAGTTGTTGTTGTAGGAGATTTTTTTTAGATGACACATGTTTGGGGGAAGCATCTCCCATGCTTTCATTTTCTAATGGTATATTGATGGCATCATGGTCCATGAGATTGTTTGGAGTAGGTTGATATGTTTCTTATGATGATATACTCATCTAACGTTGGTTATTGTAGGATCTATTATAGGTTGAGGATAATTGCCTTGAGTTTGTATGAGTTATCTGATTCCCCGTAATCTTGTATCATTTGCATGGAGTTGTTTATTTTTATATTAATTTTGATTCAAAAATGTTGCTGGCGTTTATGCTCTATATGCATGCCTATGTATTTTCTACTGTTGTTGGCTTTTTCTACGTATGATGTGATGTATTGGTCACATTATTTCATGGTCAATCACCTATGGCTTGTTGGTTAGTACCATTGAGGAGATTAGTTGTTGTTACAATGCTTATGGTGCTTCTGGTATATTTGTTTTTATGGTTCATTGTGACTGGTCTTACTATTGACAAATCTTGATACAAGTTTAGTGTTGGTTCAAGTTTATGATTATTAGTTGCTACTTAATTGTTGGGATTACGCATATATGGTTGGTGGTTACCAATGATATGACATGCTGGTAGTAGTTGGAGGTTTTGCTGATCATGTTTATTATTTCATGGATCCATGGTTTGGTTTTGTAATAGTTTGAGGCTTATCTTATGATGTGAGATGTGTTGATTTGATTTCAGCTACTTTGAGTGGATGATTGCCTCATGCTAGAAATAATGCACATATTTTTGACATGTTTATTTCTGCTATCATATAGATGTGTTGGTTTTTACATTATGGATGATTTGAGATGACAATCATATGTTGTTGCTGCAATTTCATGAGATATAATTATGCTCCTAAGTTGATGTTCATGGTTATATGTTATTGATGCTTATTATTTGACATCTTATGCTGATTGGTTACAACTACTATCATTTCATTTGCCGCTAGATGATCGTTCCTTGATATATATGGATCTGTATTATCCACGTGGATGGTTGTATACATGATGAGATTTATACATTGCTGATCACTCATCATCTCGTTGATTGGCCTAAATGTTTATAGTGATGGTTAAGGAGGTTATATTGAGTATGTCATGGTGAGAGGCATGATTTTTGGTCATGTATTGAAAATTTGGAATATTATCTAACAACAACATGCTTCATATTATAATTCATCTGTTTCAGTCATGTATCCTATTTATGAATCCATGTATTCAAATGTTCATGTCATTGAGTTTATGTTGTCATGAGTTGGTGATAGGAAGGTTATGATTCATGACATGTTGACGTTGTTATGGGTTCTTTCAACCATGTTTGGGCTATTGTATATAATGTCATAAGCATTTTATAGCCTTGTATCTCATTATACAGCCATGTACCACATTTTATTCCATATCATTTCTCATGTTCATGTTGGAGAGAGATTTTTGGCATCTAGTATCTATTATTGAGGGATGAACCAACCATTCACATGGGCTGATGGGTGTTCTTTTAGTCATTTATTATATATCAGTTGTATTGTATAATCAATCCCTTGATCCTTGAGGTGTAGCCTTCAACAAGAAGGAATTGGTTACAAGATGATGATGATGCTTAGGGGGAGCATGTCTATTGTTTTTGTTGCTGATCAGATATGGTTTATTGTTGTTGTTGTTACACTATGTTGATGTTGGTTTGGAAGAGAGTGAGGGTGATGTAGTTGGTGCTGCTATGCTCGGTCATGTTGTTTCTATTTCTTCTTATGATGTGTTGCTGCACATATTATACTGATGCTCCTAATGGAGAGAGTGTTGCTACTCATCATATTTGTTGTTGTTGCTCATGATGATGTTGAGTTGTGCGTTTTTGTTGCTAGTTGAGAGTGGTTTTAATGGAGAGTTTGTTGGTTCCACTTCATAAGAGAGAGAGACATTGTTGATATTTGTTGGCACGCTGCCATGGGGAATGATGTTGTTTGTTGATTCATTATGATCTAACCTTATTGGTGCATATTATGTGCTGTTATTTTTACTGGTTATTGTATGTTGTCGCCCACACTATGTTGATGGTTATGGTTGTCATTGTTTGTTGAGTTACAACTAGTATCCAGAGGGAGTAGTGTCTATTCATCTATGGTTACTTAGATGAGCTCAACCCTTTACCATTGATGTCAAAGGAGGAGTGAATTAGGAGGCTTTCAGAGGCTAGTTGGTTGGTTTAGCTGGGGTTGCCATCAATGTCAAATGGGGATATTGTTGGCATTATGGCTTAGTTGTCGGTTGGCATTGATGTTAGCCTAGTAGCATTGGTGTATTGTTGGTTGGTGTTGATGTCAACCTAGTAGTATGTGATTATTTATGCACATGGTTAATTGCTACATGGTTTATTGGTTGATTGGTTTATGATCTATGGTGTGTGCGTGTGTGTGGATGA
This sequence comes from Pinus taeda, assembly GCA_000404065.3. Classification (NCBI taxonomy): domain Eukaryota; kingdom Viridiplantae; phylum Streptophyta; class Pinopsida; order Pinales; family Pinaceae; genus Pinus; species Pinus taeda. Next base: position 39,999 of record APFE031501725.1, on the reverse strand, counting down.
GATGCTACATGGGGTATTAGTACAAGTACTAGGCTTATGCTAGTGAGATGGTACTTGACTTGTTCATTGGTTTCAGACCTTAGCTTGGTGTTTGCAGATGTTAGTGCAAGTTTTTTCCTTGTGTGTGGATGCCTTAGGAGGATGTGGAGTTGCTACACCTATTTGATAGTATTGGAAACTTTCAAGTCATATTTATGGTACTAGGTGTGTGTATGGATGGGTTTTAGCTTGTATGATCAGTTGCAAGGTCTATCATTGATGGTTGGAGATGTTGGAGTAGATGTTGAGAAGCTTGATGGTGTGAGTGTTGAAGCAATTGATGGATGGCATTCAAGTCAATCTAGTTTGACTTGTGATGATGATGGAGTTGTGACAATACTTTGTTGGAGTGTTGAAGTGGCTACAATGGGTCACTGAGGTCTTACAAAAGGTTATGAAGAAGTGGATCAAGCTTGGAAAAAATTTGAGCAAAGGAAAATTATTTTTAGTCATCCTCTGCCATAATCGCTTGCATGTAAATATTGTGGGAGCGACTAAAAGTCCCAGTCATTGGCTTGCTGTGTTGTGGGAGAAATTGCAGCCTATTTTTCATAGGCTTTTCTATGCAACCGAGACTTGAGCTAAAATTCCTCTACATTCCTTGCTCTCATCAGGTGTTTATTTGTCTTTTTGGATTGTCTTGTTCAAGACACATCATGTAAAGGTGAGAAAAATGTTATTGTGCTTCCAGAATATGGTTGAAAGAGAATATCCATTAGTAAATGAAGTTAACGGCTACATTGAGACAAGAAGCAATGAACCAAACCACTTCCAACATATGAACATAGGTCCACTACATAATTGTAATTACCGATTTAACCATTACAAAAGATTACAAATAGATGGAGATCTTAAGTCTATTTGGTTGGTTCACTTGAGAAGAAAGTGTGATGGTGTGTGAGCTTGGAGAGTGTCAGTGAGAGAAGAGTGGTGTGTGAAAACTGTGTAGGGACTTATGCAAAACATCTTTCAACACATCATAGTGGTAGAATATGGAAACAAACTATGATTCAACCAAGAATATATACAGTAGTATGGTAGCAGAGTAGGAATGATTGTAGATCATTTCCTTCATGTTTTCTTGTCATATTTTCATCAGATTATCTTTTATATGTGTTGAATGTATTGTTGATGGGATTGTTGCAAAGTAAGTTGTGCAAATTTGTTTCAGTGAGATCTATTGGGTTGTGTTATATTCTTTCCATGACTAGCCCACGTCATTAACTAGGGGGTTAGAGGGGGGGGGGGGGGTGTGCGGAGCCCCCCTTCGTTGCACTGATTGTGTAGCGAGGGGGATCACAGGGGGTTTGAGGTGTACCCATAACCCCACTTTATGGGTTTGGGGCAGCGCCCCAGAAAATTTTGGTTTTGGACCCTATGTTAGGTTGGGCAGACCCACCTATGGTTTTGTGCATGATTTTTGCACATGTTTTTGGACGCGATAGTTTTCGGTCCATGGTATTGAACGCGATGGTTTTTGGTCCATGGTATTGGATGCTTTGGCATGTATAAATATGTATTATAACATTGAAAGGAACACAATGAAAAATCAAGTTGGTAGTCCAGGTTTTGGTATCCAGGGGAAAATCTCTGCGTATATGTGTTTTATGTGTTATACACTTGCATTTTTTATTTTCTGTGTTTTAGAATTCGTATGTAGGTAATTTTTGTACGGGGTTAAATCCTACAAGATCATCATATTATTTTGAGCCTATATTTCTAGAGGTTGTTGTGTTGTTCTAGTTGAGCAATTCAAATTGACTCTAGTTTGAAATATTGTGAAACGAGGGTCATATAGAAGACTGGAGTGGGTGCTTCGACAAACTTAGTATAAAGAACACATTTTTTCATAAGTCCAATGGGTCTTAGGAAAGGCTTGTTGATTAGATGGGTTAGCCATTACCTTCCAAGATGTCAATTGAGGGAATAGCTCTTAGCTTGAATGAGTTATATAGTGTTATATATGACCTCATTAAAAACCTATTGATTAAAATTTGTTGAGTTTGAAGTAAAATTATATTTTTGCAAAATTGTTCTTGTACTTGTAAAAGTTCTTCACTAATCAGAAGAGCTCTTTATTTAAATTTCCCAATGCCAATCATATTTCCATTGAGCTTGTTTACTTGAAGTTTTAGTTATGCAATTTGTGTGTTCATCTTTTGTTCTGAGTTGATTAAGTCTTGCTATACTTTATCTAGCTCAATTTTTAGTTGTCATTCTAAGCTCTTCATCTATTGAAGATGTTGCTGTTTTTCTTTTGAAATATTTATTCTATTTTTCTCAGTAAGTTAAGATTCAGTTTTGGACAACTATCCTTCAAGGCCAATGATCATCTTATTCTCTAGATAACAATCTCAATCTTATTTTTTACTGACTAGATGTTGGCATTTGAAAGCTCCCATTGAACTTTCCATCTATCTTGCAACTTTTCATCATTTTTTTTAGATCCATCATACATAATTATTTGTTGGAATGGGGATACACTTGTATGTGCAATTTTCCACCTTTCGACTATACCTTTCAAAACAATTATTTTCTTAATAAAGAAGAACCAATCGGTAGGAGGAATCTCCTCTTCCTCAATCCCTGAAACATCGTGGATGTAGAGAACCTCTAAGGTAGACATACTTGGTATAGATGAAATGGGAGTTTTGAAAACCACCCCAGATGTAACCAATGTGGAAGCCTCTTCATATTGACCGTGTTTATTGGGGTTTGAAAGCCTAGAGGTACTATTTGAGAACTCTCTTGTGTGATATTTAAGGAATTTTTTCCATTGCTTTCTGCTAGTTCATTTTTCACTTTCTCAAATAATATCCATTCTTCTTGCATCCTCTTTTATTCTTCTTTTGACACAATAGTTTTTGTTTCCATGTCTATGTTTATATGAGATTATTGATGTGGAAGATTTGTTTCCACCTACTGTAGACTTACCTATATTGACTATAGTGGAGGAAGACTGGCCTACTGGACTGATGTCTTTACAACATGCACCTCATTATTTTCTTCCAAAATATATGGTATACACCATTTTCTTACATTCATGAAACTATGGAATTGAAATTATTGATGGGAAGGAAGTTTCTGAACTCTGTTAATAACTTCTTGAAATGATTGGACACCATTGAAAAGGTCATGATAGAAGGATTCTTCATAACTGTACTTGTTAGCTCCTAAATGTTAATACACGAACTTGTCAGGTTCATTCCTTTTGAGTTAAATATAAGATAACATTTTTTTTTTTTCTAAAGATTTGGATTCTAGCCTAGATTTATGGATATTGACCAATCCATAAAGATTGACATGAATAGGAAATAGGGCCATATATTTTTAGAAGCAAGGTGTAGGTCTCTTTCTACACCTGTGGATATGGTTTGATATGTGATTTCCTTCCATATAATCTTGTTGGGGATAATATTGGGAAAAACATGAGTGGGAGATAAACAAACATAGATTCAAACATATGAGAAGGCCTCCTCAATGTACCATTCACCAATTCCCTTGAAACCCTATACAACTTCATCAGTTATTCTGGGAGGTGGGAAACCAAAGAATTTTTCATAGAGAGGAATCATGACATAATGACAAATTTCATAACATTAGTAATTTGAATTTTCTTCCCATGTAGCTTGGAATGATAAATATGTAAAAGTCGCGGAGAGTTAACAGTCCATTTCCAACTCATTTGAGGAAAAGGGGTATGGAAGCATATGCCATCCATAATGTAGGAATACATGAAAAATGGAAGGGTGGTCCCCATCCATTCTCCATGTTTGATAACAATCAATTCAATTACATAGCTTATCTAATAGGATAGTTTCCTAATTGAGCACACAACCACTGAGGACTTGGTGGATAATAGGGGTCAACTCTAAGTTGAATGATTAAGGCTATTTTTTCCAAACAACCTACACATCATGATGACCACAAAATGGGGTGCATGATTATAGGAAGTAGTGGCATACATATTTGAGCTTTCTTCTTCATGAAAATTCTATATAAATGTAGAATTATAAACAATTTTTAATTAAGGGATTTTATACATACTCTAGAGATCTTATGGCCTAAAATAGAGAGTGAAAACTTTCTAACCATTGAAGATGACTCTCTTCTTTAGGTTTACATCGTTGAAGTCCTAGTGAACCATATTTGTGTGAGGCACCATCTTGGGCCTAATTTCTATCTTATGCAACTAGGATTTTTCAATATCCCTAAAAGTTTTGTCGAGAATGTAGTAATATTCTTTAGGCTCGGATTCTTTAATGATCTTTGCCAAAAACAATTGATATATCTCATGCCTTTCTTTGCTCAATTGATCAAGATTTGACGTAATGTCTAAAAATAGATTTGAATTAGGGTTCTTAACATATGGGTCCTTGCTAGGTTGGAATTGCTTCTATTTCTATGCTTTTTTCCCATTATTGAACTTGTGATTCTTGTAAGTATTAGAAATGTGAGCTTAGAGGGGGAAAATGAAGTATTTTGTGAGAATAATATTAGCATGATGAAAAATATTTGTGTAGAATGAAAATCATAAACACTCATATATAAAGACAACTCTTAACATTTGGCAACTGGCCATATTAATTGCAGGGGAGAAAGCTATTAATACAACTTATTACTACAACTTATTGCATGACGAGTTCAAATTTGAAAATCACTAATGTTTCACTATCAAGAGGTGTTATCTATCCTAACTTAATCAGCATTAACCACTAGATAGCCAAGGATAAAGTAAGTTTAGTTTTGGTTTAAAACTTGTCCGATCGATCCAATATGATGTGGAGTTGGTGTCATGGAGGATCCATGTAGGAAACATGTGGAAGCCATGTGTACGAGAGAACTGATGGTGTGGAGAGACATTTGGCTTTGTCGTGACATCAACCCATCGAGGATTATAATTTATGTAATTTGTTTCATCTGATGAGTTGTGGGTGGTGAATGAGATCTTTCCCAGTTTAATATCATAAACAATAATGTGTCTTGACGGATCCATCATTGAACTACTAATCTTAAGGTGAAGTAAGTATCAATGTATTGAAGTCAATGGGCAATAGTGGTGGAAAAACATCCATTCCATCATCTAATGAGAACATAAATGTTATTTAACATCTATGTTTGTCAAATCACTTGGTATTCAAGAGAGTTGAGTGTTTAAGTGCTCGTTGTTGATGGGTAATGAGTAGTGTCCTAATGAGGATAAATTTTTGCGAAGTGAAAGTTGCAAAACTTCACAAGCCCATGGGGCTTTTGACAGTGAATGGGTGCATTGTTAAGGCATTCCTTGCGGTAGGTCACTAGTTCAAATCCCTTGTCGGTGCTTACCTACCAAAAAAAAAAAAGTTGCGAAACTTCGACATAAATGTCAAATAATGACAGGGAAAAAATATTTGAGCTTTGGATAATTACAAAGGTTTTTTTATAAATAAAGCATAAAATGTAGAAAACTTAAGTATAGGAAGACATATTTCTTTTAAAGGAAAATGAAACTTTAGGGAAATTAAGGGTCCCCATTATTTTTCTCAAGAGCAGTAGTGTGTTGTTGCTACAACACCCCCCGCCCATGTAGATTGGCATATATGTGACCCACTTGCATGTATGACACATGCCTCCTTCTTTGATGGGATCCTCATATTTACCCCTTATGTACCTTGTAACCAAGAAAGGGGAGTTCATGAGGTATAAAAGTGAACATGCTACTATAACCCATCAATCATCCCTTTAAGCTAAGCTAATATGCATGTGATCCATCTTTCACCATTGGGAAATCTATTTTTTTTTTCAAGCATAACCCCATTGCTCATAAGTAGTCGAAAACACATAGATTTAAAATTATCTCTTTGATATAAGGAGTAACTTTGATGGGTTATGCTTGTCGAAGACAATTCTGAGGATGATTTTGGGTTGTTGATCTAAAAGAGAATTTGGAAAGTGGACTTAGAGATGGGGAAAAGAAAGAAAATGATAAACATATTCACTAGTTACTATTCACAATAAAAATGTGATTTATCTGGAGAATCATGCCTTATTCTGTAATAATAGATATAAGGAATAATTCCAACCTTTCGTGGGATCATTACTCTAGGGGTGTTAAGAGGGAGATCAAAATGTGTCTGTATTCATCTCCAGGAGACTACCTTAAGCCTTCAATTCTTAGGTCTCTATAGATAATATTTTGTTGGGAATACTGAAAAGCATACCAAATTTAAGGTTTCTATTTAGGGGTCCAATCCTCAACCTAAAAATGAGTGGGTTACCTTTGCTTTAAACTCAAGGTAGCATACCATAGTCATAGGTAGGAATATGGTTAGAATCTACCAACCAATTTTAGGGTTGTACAATTTTAACAACTAATTTGTGGTGCTTGTATAGTAAGCAAGATGAAACCTGGCTTAATATACCAATATCCATTCATGAAGGCATGGCTTTTATATGTTTTTGGGATTTCCATCGAATAAATTTAATTTCATGATGCAACCACCTCCTACCAGATGTTTTGATTTTCATTATACATGTATTGACAAATAGGTCTCAAGGAATTCCATTTATTACTTTATATTTGGTTTTGCTCCTTTCACACTTTATTATCCTATTCCAATTGAATCTATTTTTCTTGCTATAATTGATAAAAATACTAATTTCTCCTAATACCACTTTGTGTACATAGAATTGGTTCAATTTTCCATCTACTTGTAACTAGTTATGCCTAGAAAACAATTGACTCAAAAAGATCCTAAATGGAATGTCCATGGAGAAATATAGTGTTTTTCATGCCTTCTTGATGTGGGTAATGGCATTTTCTCTTTCCCCATGGAATTGATTGAAGGAACCAATAAGGATGCTTGGTAGGAAGTATAGTTAATGTGTTTCATATCACTATCACCAATAAAAAAATATATGAGGTGCGAATTTCGGTGCATATTCAACAACAAGAATTTTATGTTATTTTATCATTTTGAATAGTGTATTCCATATAAGCTTTTTTCTCATGGTTCAAATAATTGATAAGAAAGAAACTTCCTTCTCCATATGGTGGCTAGAGTATTTACAATTTCCAAAGCAAGAACTACATGAACTAATGTATCCTTATGATCCTTCTAACAATTAAGGGAGTAACCTTGATGGTTGCACTGATAAGAGAAAAACCCTTAGTTTATTAATTTTTTTCATGTAGGAGAAAGACCCAAAATCAATTCTATCTTTTATAGTGGGTTGGTGATCTATGAATAGAAAAGTCACTCCATTTTTGTCAAAATTCGATAGATTAATAATGGTTCGAATTGCAATTGTTTTGTTTAAATTTTCATTAAGGTTGTATCTTATAAATGGTTAGATTGAAAATGTCAAAATCTTAAAAACTTAATGCCATTTACACCACAAAGTCTCAATAATATAATAATTTATTGAACATGCTTCTAGTCATATTTCTTGAGAATTGATTAGAAGTAGAATGGATTGTTCCTCCATATTATTCATTTTGTATTTTATTTCCTTATTCTAATCTTAGGATTGTAATTGAAAGCATTAATGGTCTACAATAATCATTAGAAGGAACACAGTTATGTCTAATTTCATGAGCATTGATTAGAATATATCTTCTCTTTTAAAGTGAATTTAACTAGTACCATCCTAGGTGTATAATGGATTCTACCTTCATATTATTCTTTTAGTATTTCAATCATCCATGTACTAGAGAAGGAACTTGCATATAGCAATTTTGAAATTACGATACAAGAATGTTTATGGATATCATAATTCCTTTTGAAAACAAGTTTTGTCTCAATCACTACTTATCTGTAATGTTAATTGAGATTTTGAAAGAAATCATTAGGTTGTTTCACTAGACATTAGCTTTCATTAGTGGATGAGTTGTTATGGTATATACTAGGTTGGAATAGTAAACAAAAGCTTCTGCATTATGCGGACCAAATTAATGAACTTAGTTAAAAGGTATGAAATTTTATAAAAATGACAAATATATAAAAAGAAACGAAAAAACAATATATATCTCTAATCCATTATATAGTAATTTATGCCATCATTATTTATTATTTCAATATATATCTCTAATCCATTATATAGTAATTTATGCCATCATTATTTATTATTTCAATCTGAATAAGTGAAATTCATATAAATAAATATATTTTAATGAAACAAAGGTTAACATTTCGTTCTCTAAAAAGCTCCATTAGCTTTCTCATATTAAGATTATTGTGGTGTCTTGTCTCTATATAACTATGCAAATTTCTTATAAATTCAAAATATTGTAGTAATACCAGTCCCTTAAACAAGTGGTGGGTGGAAGCGATGAAGTGGTGGAACAAGCAATGAGCAAAAGCATTGAAGAAATGTGTTACACTAATAAAGTTGGTTAAAACTAATGTGTTACCATAGTAAAATTATGTATTTGTCAAACATTGGTTAGCAGTGAATTGGATGAATTCCAATTTTTTATTATAATTAAAAACTTGGAGAATTTAACTCAACCCAAAGTGTGTAATGGAAAATAGTGTAATGGAAAATATAACAATTGGGACACATGAAGCTTTCAATAAGAATGCAAATCCTATCTCCAATAATAATTAACATAGTAAATTTTAAAGGATGCGTAGTAAAACAAGAAATTAATTTTGGAACAACAATAAATCATTGCTATAATCCATCATATGATAAGAACTAATAAAGGAATTATTAGTTTTCATCCATAAACTAATGTCAAATCACGAGCTTTATTTTCATTTCAGTTACGGTTTCCTCTTGTCGTTTTCTTTTATTTTTAGTCCCTGCCCTACGGGCTGGGAGGGACTATAGTAATCGATTTCTATCGATGGCATTAGTTTGACACAGCAATCAATAAATTTATTTCGGCTTAAACCAAACTTTCGCGACATGTCACATGTCACATTAACCGATACCATATTTTATATTTTTCGATGCTTTTAACCAATCAAACAAATGTTCATCTTATACGGCCTCAATACGAGGTATACAGGCTCAAAACTTAGGTATACAGGCTCAAAACTTAGCAAGCAAACAATGGCGAGACGTACAAGTAATTAGAACCATTTCACAGCTTGATGAAATAATGCTATCTTCCCCTTAGCATTAATCTCCTAAAATTTAATGTTAAGAAAATGTATGGGGAACTTATAGCGTCTTTTGTTTGCAGGTTGGGTTGGCAGCTGTTGGCAGCTGTTGTGCATGTTCATGTACGTGTCTATGCAAAGTGGTGCATGTCTATGCAAAGTGGTGCAGGTGTTCTGCCCCGGCACCGCCTTGTTCAGACTCCACTGCCTTATATTCCAGAGATTCAGCATCGTCTTCGGCCTCTTGAAGAGTTAGAGGAAGGACAGCGAACGGAGCACAGCGGACGAAACAGCAAAGATGTTTTCTAGCATGTGTGAGTTCTAGTCCTTGGAGCAAAGATGTTTTCCAGCATGTGTGAGTTCCAGTCCTTTTACATCTGTTATTACTATGCTGAGTTCCAGTCCTTTTACATCTGTTATTACTGTTAGTATATACGTTGAATACAGTAAGAACAGTAACAGTAAATATACGTTGAATACAGTAAGAACAGTAATGTTTACATTAGGATAAAGTAGAAATCATTTTCTAAGCTCTTTCCAGTTAATGAATTCATCTAGCTACAGGCAGAAAACACAGCACATGGGTGCTCCAGACGCGGGGAGCTATTTTGACAAAAATTGTCACTTTTCGTTTTTGCAGACACAGATTCACAATGCAAGAGGGAAATTTTACTGTGCAAAAATCAGAGGTCAGATAGAAAAGGCAGTGAGGTAACTTGGGACATGCAATAAACATGTTACCGACAAAGAACTTGACTCACCTTGGTTCCCTCTGAAGTCTCCTGGGCCTTCTGACCGGTGCAGTCCTTAGTCTCGTTGGCTTTCTCAATTGAAGAATCCCAGTTTCATGGCCATTTCATGTCAATGTTACAGGCCAGCTGAGCTTCAAATTTCCTTGAGAAGCGACAAACCCAGCCAATAGTTAGCACACAATGGAGTTACTCATCTCAGCAGAATTTGAACTCAGCAGCTTACCTGGTGTTTTCTCCCATCCTAATCTGTATTTTTAACAATTTTAGCAGTCCCTGCTTCAAAGCAAAATCCTACAAAATCTTGCATCTAAACAACCGAGAGAGAGAATGAGATAAATGAAGTGGGTTTTCCCAAATGAAGACAATTTGGCATTTTTTCGAACAAGCCACAGAGATTTTGATGTTAAACATTGGCATACAAATAAGACAGAGAAGCTGGACATTGAAGGAAACATTTTTTTAAGTGATAAATACTTACCAAGCTCGCCCACTTCCACAGCTAAAGGCTTCATCCTAAGAGCTTTCAGCATCGCCTTCACACTGTGACACCCTCTGCAAAAATTGACGATGTTCATTATGGGCATCCAATGTGCCTCGCTACAGCATGGGGCACGTTCACAGCCGTCCAAATGTGCAGGACACCCATCAGAGCAGAATTAGGCATCCATCCATTCAAGATTACTTTTATGCTAAGCAAGCATCTAGCGCACAATCCCCTTAATTCCCTTATCCACATTTTACTCCGCAGCTTCAGAAGCCTCGAAGAGGTTTTACCATTGTTCACAACAAATAATTTCAAGATGCTCGATATTTACAATAGGATGTTGATCAAGATGACTTGAGGTGCAGATAGATTTTGATTAATATTATCAAGGAACTCACTAATTTTCTTCACCCCTAAATCACTTCAAGGCGGAAATGGCCACCAGTCATAACATTAAGATTTAATACTGACTGCGCTAGTTGCAATAGATTCCAAATGACTCATTGATTCATTGTGATATTTCATAGTCCTCTTAAAATGAATAGCTTAATTGTACACTTTCTCCGCCTGCACTTAATTAGCTAACTTAGAATCCAGGCAATTATTTAAACTGGAATATGGATCAAAATAAGCTTTGCAATTGTTGCTTTGGATATCTTGAAAAACGTGACTAATGAAAAATAACAAAAGGAAGATTGTAATACCCACTTCTGCACAGATCTTTCCTACGATCGAGATAGTCTGAAAAGGGTATAATCCACGGTAAGTTTCAGCACCGAACAGAATTGCATCTGTACCTGTATTTATGAAGATTGGAAGATATAAGATTATCACATCAAATTGCCAAAGAGTTTTTGGTACTACTTAGTAACAGTTACACATTAATATATCATCAGGTGACTTAAATCTGCAGAGTAAAGGATCTACTAACCATCCAGAACAGCATTTGCAACTGATCTTGCTCCGGAGAAGCCTTTGCCTCCTGCAACGCAATTCTCCTCTTCTAAATAATATCGTCAAGTTGTTTTCGAATGGCATTAGCTGCGCGTGCCCGACTGCTAAACAACGATTCCTGGTTCGATTTGCAAATGAGACAGATGAAAGGGGACCTTCATGTCCGGTAGGTACTCGTCACGGTTGTCATGGTTGTCCTCCGCCACGTTTCGCTCATGCGTACTAGTGGTAATGTATAAGTCTATTCGAGATAGTCAAAAATGTTCTCTAGGCAGAAGTATTATTTGGTCCGTTTTTACGCTATTTCGTCGCAGTGTCTATGATTACTCCCCACAGCAATAATATCAAATAAGCCCCCAAAACGGAGTAATTTATAAAACTTATAAAGCCCCAAAAAAGGAATAATTTATAAAACTTATTAAATCTGCTATTAAAAATATCTGATAACATCATATAAATGGAAACTAGGTAAATTCATTCCTATTCTAATTTTAAACGAAAAAAATGCCAAAATCCTTCTGCGCCACGATATCCTCAACGCTAAAATCCACGTACATGCAGGGACTGTTTGTTTGCCACTGATTACAAAAGACAAAATGGTGGTGGTTTTCGCGCGGTAAAGCTGCGCATTTTTCATAAAAAACAGCCGGTCGCAGGATGAAAACTACGTGCAGAGGTAATTGCCACGGCGTTTATGATATGGAAAATCTGTTTCCAGCTCCCGTGCATAACCTCACGTCCCATCGCTCGCTGTAGCTGAAAATAGTAACGTAATGTGATTGATTTCTACGTGGAGGGAGAGGTGTCATAATAAATTGGCGTATGTGTTTCTAATCTGTACAACTAATTCTATATAACTATATTTTTATGCATTTCACAATATAATCACTTAATCTTGAATTGTTTGCGATCCCATTGATTAATCCATAGGTTAAAAGACAAATAGAAGAATGATCTGAAACATTTCCGAAACCATTGATTACTGCATAGCAGATCGTTGAACTGAACTGCCGGATTCATTCGCTCAAGCAGCAGAGCCTTGTGAACCACCGACGCAGCTGTGTTCCAAACTCTGTGTACCCTGCCTGGAATCTTGAAACTATGTGGAGCATCAATCTTGAACCTTGAAACTATGTGTAGCATGAATCTTGAAATTATGTGGAGCATCAATCTTGAAACTTGATATTTGTACCCATGCTGGAGGGAGCAGCTCATCAGCACTAAAAAACCAGTGACGTGGCTGTTGCCTTCTTGACAACAAGGGCTTTTTGTGTTCGCTTGAACTCATCTATCTGTAACGCCAATAGCAGCTGGGTAGCTGAAACACGTTCACGCTGACAGGGCAGGGACTAGCTGCTCTTTGCCAATAGCCAGGAGTCATAGCCGAGCATTGCCAGGGCGCCTTAAGGTCATTGTATCAATAGCCAATAGTCATAGCCGGGAGGCCCTGTCGGGAGTACTTGACAGACGGTCCATTGTATCGATAGCCAATCGTTGTAAGCCGGTCATAGCCGGGCTTTGCTACGCTGCTTGGATCCCCGGCTGCTCGGCTTGGTTTATGGGCTTGGCTACTGGAATACTCGACTTTGATACTCTACTTGGGTACTATACTTTGCGACTCAACTGGGCTGGTGGCTGCTGCGCCATGAAACTGGGATCTGAAACACGTTCAAGCTGACAGGGCAGGGACTAGCTGCCCCTCAGCCATTCTTGTTTAAACATGGTTATGGTTTTAGTATAGCCCCGTCTACTTAACATTATTTACCAAAATTTTAGTAAAGTACGTAAAATATGTAAAAGGTATGTTGTTATAGTGAGAAAGTTGAATGTGTGTTCTTTTTATAAATATGCCTATGACTTAAATTAATGTCAAGATGTAGTTTTCATATGAAAAAATGAATAGGAGACATGGAACTAATAGTTGTATGGATATTAATTTTTCTGAAATTAATGGTAAAACTCATTTTTTTAAGTTGATAACTCATAGTGAGAAAATCACATTAAGGATTTCCTTCAACATAAAACTATTCATATGTATAATTTGCATACCTTCTTTGTTCATAATGTTGAAAGAAAAAGAAACCTTGATAGTTTGGCATTATTGAACATGGCATATGTTAATAATAAAATTAGCTAGAGCTTCACAGAGGTTACACTCTCCAATGTACATATATATCATCACATAGGTATACTATGTTATGAATAAAATTCTTACTATATTATGTACAAAATTGTAAGAAACCTCTTTCGTCGATGGATTTTTGAGATCAGTCCCTTGATGCCAACATAAAAGACTTGCTTCAAATACCAAAATACAAACTTGGCTTCTACTTGCACATGATTGGAATGATCCACCACACTTGATCTCTTTCAATATTTTATTTCCCATTACCTTGTCCATGTAGGGTCCAACTATTAGAAATGATATTCAAATTAGATTTGTGCATCGATTAGAATTCAATGCAAAACGTCTCGGGAATATGCACCTTCTCTAAAATGTTTAATTATTTTTTTGCCAAATAAAATTTATTTAACTCGAGAAAGAGAAGTCTCTTCAAAAGAGAAGTCTTTTCCATAATTAGTTGACAATTGAACCTTAGTTTTGTTTAGTAAATCAAGTTTAAGGTCGTCTAAATTTATTAATGTTCTTACCAATGGTTAACTTATGATATATATAGTGTGGAATATTTTTATAAACAACATAATTATATAGTTCGCTACATTAGCTACTCAATACCAAATCTTTGGAGAAGGAAATTTCAAGGAACTTGATAATACCTAAAATTAATGGACACATAAACTTGCATCTCTGGTATTATTATGATAATATGTTCCATACTCTATGTGTCGAGAATATTTTTCTAAATCTCTATATTTTTGGAGTCTTTAATAGTTGCTTATCTTTTGTAAACCCTAGATATTTTTTCCCTTCGGGCCATCTGTTTGCTAATAATGTTAGGGGGATCTACCTTTATTATCCTAAATTTGATGGTAAAGAAGTTGCATTTAAGTGGATGGGTTTCTCATTGGGAAAACCACTAAAAAATAAAATCGTAGATGTTTTCTGAAGAAAATTAACCAATTACCTAATGTCACCTTCAATCCATTACTCTCAAGAATAATTCATTACCAGTAGTATTAAGAGGAGACTATTAGACAATTTATGGGTAATTTCAATCTAAGAAATTGTTAGGTTATTGTCATGTGCAAGCTCAGATTATTGTTATATGGGATATTATAATATATATTCTTGTTTGAAATTAACGAAGATAGGGACATGATCTTTATAAGTAGATCATATTTGTTTGGATCTAGTGGTATGTATCTCAGTAGATGGATTATTTATTTTGATCTAAAGTTGGAAATGCCTTCTACTATACCAATTTAGTATAGATGACCTCTTTTTCCCCTTCGTTGCTAGTGGAATGATGGCCTCAGAAGTATTATAAATACTTTTTGCAAGTACATTCACAAGCCCACACCCAAATATGGTATGCATACATGTCCTTGAATTTGTGCTAAAGATAATTTAGAAAAGAATCTAGCTAAGTATATTCATCTATCTCTTGATGGTTGGATGTCGCTTCAACAATTAGATTATAAACAATTTCCTGTCAACTAAAAAATATTCCATAAATATGGCCATTTTGCAAAGGACTTCAAAAATGATAAGGGATTGAATCGAACAACACTAGATCAAGGAGAGGCATAGTATACTTTAAAAAGAAAACACAGTTAAATAAAGGGAAATTTTAAAATATCATTCATTTTTCATCCAAATATAACCTAGGATAACTCAAGTGAAATCAACATATGGGTCATCATAGGACTTGAACCAAGAAACCATGGAGAAGTTGTGGGTAATTCCATAGATAACTACATCCAACTATAAGGAAATGTTAGAAAAGGAATTGAAATATCAAATGAAGGAAACATGTGCCATTCATAAGGAGTACATAGAACCAATACTCACCCCAAAAGAATTTCAACCTTTCTACTTTCAATTGAATCAAAATCAACCACAACAACAGGTGGAGGAAGTTACAAATGCAGATAGGTAGGAAAAGATAAACTCTACTATTGACAAAATATTCACATAGCCAAGAAAGATGCTAACATAAAGGAAAACCCAATAACCATTAGAGGAGGGTGAAATACAAAGAAACATGTCTATTAAAAATCCAAGAAGGAAAAATAAAAAATTCAAGAGAGAGAAAATTCAAAAAAAAAAAGGTAGTGGGAACACAACATACCCTTGAATATGTTTTAGGTACAGGATGAAAATCTAAAGGAAATACAAGGTTAGAATTCTAGGCATCTTAAGAACCAATAGGAAGTGAACCTATACCACATCTTAAGTAATGATAAAGGTCTCCTATATTTGCAAAGGGTTAGGTAGTAGAAGTAAGGAAGAAGTGTTGGAAATATTGATAGCATTGATGCCAAAGACAGGGGGAGACTACATATCTCCAAGATAAATATTGGAAAATTAAGATTGTTGGAAATATTATTTTTGGACTTTTGATGCCCAATTTAGATATCCTATCTTTGAAGCAATTATTACTCTAATTTCAAAGCTCAAATTGGATCATAGGATACATGGTTGAAAATATTATCTTGAGATATCTCCAATGATATATGACACTCCCTCTAAATCCATAAGAATGAGGATATATGAAATATTTTGTCAATATGTCTTAACCAAAGTACTAGAAGGTCAATCCAACCAGTTTTAAAAATAAACACCATAAGTGAACATACAAACAGTATAAATATAGGGAATATGAGTGCATTTGAAAATAATCCAAGCAAAAAGAGATCTTGCTGCAATAGGAGTCGAGGAATAATGTGTGTGGTGATTCTTCAAGTTTAGAGGTTGAAGCAAAAATGTAATTTATGGGGTGAATGATTCTTCTTGGATTTCTTGCTATAAATTTTCTTTTAGGATGTTTTGAAATGTGAAAATTGGAGGATACAGATATTCATGTACTTGTGGCTAAAATTGTATACCTTCATTCACTGTCATTTTAGAGATATGGTTTTAGAGGTTAGACTTCTTGAATGCACATTAAATCAATCAGTTTCACATTTTTACTTTAACTTTTGTTTTGGGATGTTTAAAAATGTGGAAATTGGAGGATATAGATAAAATAGCTTCATGTACCCGTTTTTAGATCTTGACTCACTATAATTTTAGAGATATGGTATGAGTATGTTTCAGTTAATGAAATATGGAAGATGCATAAAATATATCTCAATATATTGGTGTTAGAAATTTCAAACCTTGTTTTACTATAATTTCAGAGATATGATCTGAGGGATTCACTATTCCTAAATACTCTTGAAACAAGATTCAAGCAGGTCAACTTGCAATCTTGATATGTCATTCTTTTTTATATGTTTAATACTATGAAATATAGAGGAGACAAAAGAAAAACTTTAAGTACATGTGGTAGAAATTGTAGACCATGTTTCACTACAATTTAGAGATGTGATCTGCGGGACATAGTGTTCTTGAATGCTCTTGAAACGTGTTAGCTTGGAAATTTTTCTATAACATTCTTTTTTATATGTTTTAGATTCTAAAATCCGGAGAAGACAAATAAGATATCTCTAGGTACATATGGTACAAGTTTCAACACTAGGAGTGTAGAATTGGATACATGACATGCTTTGCACATTTTCTTTTAGGAAGAATCCAAAAGAAACAAGTTTTGGGAGAAGTAGACTTGGTGAAGGAAGAAGAAACAAGTAGACCTGGTGAAGGAACAAGAAATTAGTAGACTTGGTGAAAGTATAAGTAACAAGAAAACTTGGTGAAAGAAGAAGTGTCTAACTGAAATTGTGAAGTAGTATCAAAACTTAGTGAAGTAGGTTGGTGCCTACAAATATTTGCAGCAAATGGGATTGTTGTATCATGTAGTTTGGCATATTGTGCAGGTTAGTTCATGCAAATTAGAAGAAGGGGTTGGTGTCTCTTCTAAGTTGGTTCCTATAAAATAATAGAGAGAATTCGTGTCTCCTATATGTTGGTGCCTATAAACCAATAAAGGTGATTGATGTATCTTATAGATTAGTTCATACAAAGCACCAGAGGGGATTTGTATCTCTTGTAGTTTGGTTCGTACAAAGTAAAAAAGTGGATTAGTGTCTCTTGCAAGTTAGTGCATACAAAAGGGTAGAAGGGATTGGTGTGTCCTATAAGTCTGTGCCTACAAATTAATGTAAGAGTAGGTTGGTTCCTACAATATATTTCATATAAAGAATTTTTATGGTTTTCTTCCATAAGGGTTTCCCCATATACCTAGTGTTACTTTTCCAATTTATGAGATTGATGTTTTATGATGTTTGATTATATTTAAATATGTATTTTTTTTTCATTATACTAATTCACACCCACCCCCACCCCCCCCTCTCCAAGTATAATTGTGAATCTAACAATTGGTATCAAACTAGGTTCCTTCATAAGCAATTTAGCCAATGGAAGGAAGATCTCAAAGGGACTGTGGATATTCATGAAGGTTCAGTTAACAATCCTATTTTTTATGGATCAAAATATGCCTTCTAGAAGAAAAGGATGAGGGAATATATGTTTTCCTATGGTCTTAAAGCCTTGAAATATATAATAAAAGAAAGGAATGACAATACACATAATGTAGAAGTCATGAGTGGCATCTTGAGTGGCCTATTAAAATTAGAGTTCAATAAGGCTATTCATTGTGAAATAACAAAAGAATGTGGGATGAGTTGAAAAACACTTATGAAGGAGGTGACATTTAATAAATAAATATAAGAATAATATAGATATGGATACTACATATAAAATAAGAGTAAAAAGTTATCTTAGAAGGAATAGCTTCTCAAAGATTCAAAGAAAATAGAAAATCACAAAATTTGTGATTGTTCTAGCAATGCATTAGATGTAGAAGGAGTGGAATCTATCTCAAGAGGATCTGGAAAATTCAAAGCTATGCTATTACCAAATTTTTTAAGTGTGGTAGAATAGGTCATTATGCTTCTGAGTTTCCAAATGAAAAATTGAATGATAGTGACAATGAAGAATATCTCCTAGCCATGAATTCCCAAGATGTTAATCATTAAAATGAAGATTCATATTTAGAGGAATAATTTGATGGTGAAGAAGATGCAGAAGAAGTGGAATCCATAGGTATATTTTTATCTTGTTGTAATTGTAGAAGAACAAGTCATCTTACTTCTAGATGTCCACATGTAATTTTGGAAAATATTTGCAATAAAGAAGAACACAAAGATAGGAGAAAATATTATGAGTACAAAATAGGAAATATGTGGATCATTAGAATGAATAAATAAATATATAAAATATAACAAAAAAATGAATTCCTACTCACTAACATGGAAACTCAATACACTAAGCAAGAGAAATCAAATTTAGTGGAAGAAGATGTTGCTGGGAAGGTAGATTTCGAGGGAGAATTTATCAATGCCTTAAATGAAACAAAAAGAATCAGAAGAAATAATAAGTACCTAAAGGATATATTATATAGATATGAACATAAATATCATCATTTTGATGAACCATCAATTATTGTCTTAAAAAGAAAAAAATATAAGAGGCTAAGAAAGTAGAGGATATATTGATAAGTCATCTGAAATAAAATGAGAGATATTCTAAGAAGCTAGAAGAAGAGGTTGTATCCTTAAGAAAGGATATAGAGAAGGATAATTCTTATTTGAATCTAAACTTAAAGTTTGTAAAAGGTGTTAGTTCCAGTCTTCGCAGCCTGTCACCAGGGATCAAAATCAAAATGGGCTCTTACTATGTCTGGTTTTCAAAGATGTTTTGCACATGAGTTTCAATGCAAATCATATCCTAAGTAGGTCCATCAGAAGCAGCTCAGAAAAATATTTCCAACAGTATATTTCACACCCAAAATCAGTTCCTCGATCAGAAGATATGATCGAAATGAATGATCGATTCTTGGTTATGCATGTTTTGAGGTCATTTGCTGCACATAGGGACAAGTTTACTACAAAATCAGTTTCTGAAGCAATGGACATGAATTTTACAAAAGTGAAAGTGGTTTTTCTCAATCACATACCAAGTAACAATAACCTCCTTCAGTTTAGGCACGAGTATTACTATGTGGGAGATATACAGTGATATTTGAAGCCTACATTAAACAAAACAAATTTTTCATTTGTTTTACTATGTTAGTCATTGTAGTGTGGCATCATTTTACAACAAATGGAAAGTAATTTTGAGAAACCCAAGGAGTTTTTGTCAACCACGAGCCATATAACAAAAAACTCTTTCAGTTTATTCATAGGTGTTGTGAATTGGAATATTTGACTAGATCTTTACAGCCTATTTTTACATATTTAAATATTAAATAATGATTTCTTGTTTTAGAGATTATTTTGTGGCATAGATTCCACGCAACTGGAAACGAATTTCCAAAATTTGAGAGAATTGTTTCTCAAACATGACCTTATCCACAAAAACCTCTTTCAATTTTGTAACAAGTGTTATGGTTCAAGAGATATAAGTTCATCTTTGACACCTATTTTCAGAAATTCGGTCCAAATATAATGTAACTGTTTCTATCTTTAGGGAGATGGTTGAGCTCAACTCCCTTACTACAAGGATTAGATAATTGTATATATTTTATGAATTTCAGAGTGTAAAGGGTTCGAATTTTTCACCAGAGGAAAGCTGCTTTGGAATGTGTAAAGCTTTTTCTGAATATTATTTTTAATGGAGCAGTCTCTGCCCTTTAGATTTGGGATCCATCACAGTGTTTAATGTGCAACATGTTTTTCTTGTAAATTCAATTCCATGCTTTGTTTTTCTGCTAATTCTTGTTACAACATTATCTAAGAGAAGTGGTAGGAATCCATCCATGCAAGATGATCCTATCACAATGATTTTGTTGTTAAATGTAGTGGTTATCTTTTCATAATCCATCCTCTGTTAGATGCTTTGTTGAGTAACCCGGTGTTTCTTTTTCTTCTAACGCTGCCACTGTAGATCCATCCCTTGATTGATGCCTGTAGGGCAGCGGACTTTCTCCTTTTTCCTTCTCTCATTTACATCTTTTATTTGGCTGAACATTGCACTTACTTTTCCCCAAGTTTGATGGCAAAAACTAGCCTCAATTTCATAGCCCAATGATCCCTTCTCCTACTATTTTCAACCTACAACTTTCAATCAAATCCCTATACTTCATAGCTAGCCTAAGATTTAGTTATCGCAGCCATGATTTTGTTGGCAAAGAGAGAGCCCTCTCTGGCCTGGAAGGGCTAGATGCCAGATTAAAAGCCTTGAGGTTCTTTCTGAGTGTTAACATATTGGCATCGTTGCCAGGGAACGAGGTGATAGATCTTCTTCGAGAAATATCGTTCAAGTTGCAGATCTGGTTACTAATGGTGGATAGCGATCAGACATACGAAGGTTGAAACATTCACCTGGTGACTCCAATTCAGTCCAGAGATTCCAACGCTCACTGATGCGTTCATATACTAAAATAAAATGGTAGGATATGTGGAAAACCCTGTGTGTTGTGAAGTTTTCAAAGAAGTTAGAGATTAGTTAGTGGATATTGAAATAGATGAGGTATTTTTCATTATCGTGCTTCAATGTTTGAGATCTACGAAGTTTCCTCTTAACGGTAAAATTGGTTTCTTTGAGTTAGTTGTTGAAAAATTTGAGAAGAAGATTGAGTATATAGATGTTCAAATTAAGTCATATGAATTCCGAGATCCCAAAAGGTTCTTGGAAAATCTCCCTCAAAAACAAGAAACAATAGGGCTTCCCATGGATGTCTGCATTGATAGTTTGCAGCTAGAAGCATATGTTGAGGAGTTAGGGTAGCAGACATGGTCTGGTTTCTATGATCCTATTGTTGCATATATGGAATACTTTTTTCAGTTTGAATGACAAACCATATTGTCTTTTACACAGCCACAATCATTTTGTGCATGTATGGCTATCAGCATTTCCAGTTATGTCCTGGTTCAAGCACTTCCAAGCATTATCCTTGTCACAGTTACTTGATTGGTTGATCTGGCATTGCAGCATTACTTGATCTATCAATTTTGCATCAAAGTAGGGTAGATTTGTAAATAAATAATTTGCCCAAGGCAACATTTCAGTTTTGGTATTTGTTGCAGTATGTATATGTTTTTGGATTGGTATGAGTTTTTTTTGGGTTTATATATTTTTTTGACCATATTTCCCAATGGATGAGTCACTTGGTCTACAGTGTTCTTAACACCTCCAAGGAGTTGCCATCCCCAATAAGGCCAATGTTAGTTCCAGTCTTCATAGCCAATCACCAGGGATCAAAATGAGCGCTTACTATGTCTGGTTTTGAGAGATGTTTTGCACATGATCTTTAGTGCAAAACATGTCATAAGTATGTTCATTAGAAGCATCTTAGAAAATTATTTCCAACGGTATATCACACTCCAAAAACCGGCTCCCGAATCAAAATATATGATCAAATGAATGATTGACTCCTGTTTATGAAAAAATCACTAAATGGATAAAAGCAAAAGAAGGCCAAGAGGAAACAGAATTTTGATTCTGCATTAGATAAGGATGTTGTTGTTCCTACCTAGGAAGGTTTGTTTGGGATGACGTCACTGCCCCTTTCTGCTAACATGGATACTTTCAAAAGCCCCTGGCGAGATGGCTCTATGCCTATTGAAACCCTAAAAATCATTCTTCTATGAAGCCCATGATACTAGAACAAGATAAAGTTGCAATTTTAGAGGCTTCTATTATGGCATCAGTATGTTCACATGTTGAAAATATTGTAGTAGGAAATCATTAATGTTTTGGTCTAAATGAGGGCACTAGAACTGTTGCTCTTCCAGCATCTGACAAAATTGAAATTCAGGGAAATATGAAATGGTCCTTTTTAATCAAGATTTTGTTGTTATCAGAATCACTTCAGCTCATAGCACTCTTGCATATAGTGAAAGAAAGAGAGGTATGGCAATCTCACAAGGGAAAAAGTGTCGGAGAACATGAAAGAAAAGCACCTGAAAGAATTCCTCAGTCAAAATTACAGTTTTGTTGGTGATCTTGCGAAAATTAATTACATTGTTTCATTGGAGGGTTAGAAGACAGGATTCTAAGCAGATCAGCTTGACAATCGGCTTCTGATGCGCTCACTTTCAAAAGGCAGGACAGTTCTTGATTTTTGTTGTTACAATGGAGGTTTTGCACTTAATGTTTATTTTGGAGGTCTTGTTCATGTTATTGGTATTGACTCTTCATTACTTGCTTTGGAAACTTACAGAGGAAAATGCCAAACTAAACAATATCAGCTCTTGCAGAATTTCTTTTCTAAATGAAGATTCAACGAAGTTTATGGAAGTAGCAATTTAAAAAGAAAAATCTTGGGATTTGGTCATCTTGGATCCACCAAAATTAACACCAATTTGAAAGGTTTTGCAACGTGCAAATTAAAAGCAGCTTCTTCAGTAGGTAGAAAAATTATAGTGCTTTGGCAAGTTGGAGCAGCTGTCGATCACCCTATTGATCCATCATATCCAGAAGACACTTATAATACTTTAACTAATCATAGATGCAATTGATGTCAGACAGGAAATTGATCTTAGAATTGGTGCCTCCTTCACTCGGTTTCAAACTATGCTATTGAGAGAACGAGATTATTGCAGAAGTTCTATGACAATGCAACTAGCACCTCAGTCGCAACATCCACAATATATTCAAATTTGATAGTCATATTGAGGTTGTTATGATGCAAGCAGTGGTACTGCTACAACTTGCAACAACACTATGAGAGTATTGGTCATTTTTTTTATATTGTGAAACTTGATACGGCTACAAAGGACTTTAAGGCTTGCAGAACAATTAGAGGGTTATTTGGACAAAATCTATCTTGTTTTTGATTGCTTGAGTAAGATAAAGCTCTACTCTGAACATTTGTTGACCAACTGTGATGTTGGAATTATAATGTTTGTGCTGTGTATTTGCTTGATCCCAGTCTGCATCAGATATAACTAAATACCTCAATGGTTTTATGGCATCTCTTTCTACAATGATGCAACTTGAATTGCCCCATGTAAATGTTTTGACTAAGATGGATGGATATTTTTCGCAACAGAATGTATTATAATCCACTTCTTATCAACACTAAGACTCTGCTGCGCTCTCTGGAGACCCTTGAATCATTTAAGCTGGAGAATTTTAGGGGCAAAAAATCATCTGCAATGACCACGAAAGGCAATAATATTAGAGCCCGCGTGGGAATCTTCCCAAAGGATTTTTTTTTTTTTTTAGAATGATCATTTGATACAAAGAGTATAGGGGCGCTGTGCGTAGCCCTTTGGCACCGCACGTAGAACCATCCGTAGGTTCACATCAATGAAGGACACCCAGCATTGAGAGACATCACCCATCATCTGAGAGAATCATTTCCATGAGCAAGAACCATTACAATGTGCCAAAGACATCCTATGAAACCCATTACAATGCCAAATGTCAATCTAAAGAAAGTTGGGAAGTGGAAAATCAGTTTTAAATTGCTAGATGTTGAGTGTAGTGAAATTAAACGACCTAACTTCAGGTTGGGTTATGAAGTTGGACCTCTTTATATCTCATGTTATGATATTTATTCAAATCAAATGGCTTTTAAAGTTTATCCAACTCAGTTTGATGTACGTGTGTATAAGATGGAAATGCCAGTGAAGATTAAGATAGAAAAGGCATCTGGATGTCTCATACAACAAAAAATGTTTCTGCGAGTTTCAAAAATTTTGTTTGGGGAGGAAAACTGGATAAGTTGCGGCCTAGTTTTGAAGCAAACTTGCGTATTGGTTCCAAGGTTTCTTATTTTTCTCCCATGCTTATGATGAGAGCACAACAAAGCAAACAACCATGATAGATTTGATGATTCCGGGAGAAAACTCACCAATACTAATGATTCTTGTAGTCAATTTTCTCACAGATTGTCCACCTGCACTACAACAATTAAAGGCAGAAAACATGAAGATGGAGAAATCCAAGGAATAGAAGAAAGAGCAGCTAACTTGGAACAATTATACTTCCTTACCCTTTACTCAAAATGTGATAATTGAGACTTTGCGAATGGGGAATATCATAACTGGTGTGATGAGGAAAGCATTGTAGGACATGGAGATTAAAGGGCACTTCATTCCTCAAGGATGGTGTGTGCTCACATACTTGAGGATCCATTCACCTTGATGAAGACTATTATGAAAATACACACAAATTCAATCCTTGGAGATGGAAAGAAAAGGATGCAAGTGGCAACAGTTTTATTCCATTTGGAGGAGGAAACAGACTTTTCCTAGGCATCGACATGGAAAGATTGGAAGCTTCCATCTTATTGCACTAGCTTGTGACCCAATACAGTGGGGAGGCAGATGACGATTCCATTTGGACACAGTAGTAAAGAGAACAACCATGATAGAAGGGGTGGTACAAAGAAGCTAGGGACGTTGCGCTTAGTGCCATCCTCAAGGGGCACTGCGAGTAGCCCTTTGGTGCTCTGCATAGAGCTTGTGTGTTGAAAAGGGACTTTCATATCAGGTAGAAGTTCCAGTTAGTTGGTGCCCTGCCCTTGGCACTATTTTGGTAAATGAGGAGGTCATTGATGGTGTTAGTGAATGAGGTGTACATCCTA
This sequence comes from Pinus taeda, assembly GCA_000404065.3. Taxonomy (NCBI): domain Eukaryota; kingdom Viridiplantae; phylum Streptophyta; class Pinopsida; order Pinales; family Pinaceae; genus Pinus; species Pinus taeda. The sequence goes on along the minus strand of APFE031501725.1, from coordinate 15,020 downwards.
TTATCTGCAAGCCAATGCATCGATGGATGCTTAAATTTACTAAGTATGCTGGCCGCCTTCTCAAAGATATGGATGGACTAGATTGGCCTGAAAGCATCAAGGACATGCAACATAATTGGATTGGATGGTCAAAAGGTGCTGAAATGGAATTTTATGTCCTCGATAGAGATGGACAAGAGAGGGAATTGAAGCTGATTGTTTTTACAACAAGACTAGACACTATTTTTGGGGCAACATATTTATTTATTGCACCTAAACATCCATTCTTGGCATCAATAACATCTGATTCTCAGAAAATCTATGTAGAATATTACTTTGAGAAAGCATCTAGAAAGTGAATTAAAGAGGATTGATCTTTAGAAGGATAAATCTGGAATCCTAACTGGTTCTTGTGTATGAAATGCCGCAATTGATGAGGCTATTCATATCTGGGTGGTAGATTATGTCCTTGGTAGAAGAAATTATGGCAATTCAACAAGTTGTGATTCCCAAAGTATGACAGTGGATATTCTATAGACAAAGCATATAAAGGTGAAGGCGTTATGATAAATATGAAAGTAGGCACAGAAATAGGTCCTGTGAAAGGAATCAAAGTAGTTTTGATGGCAAGTGTTACAGCCATGAAATCAATAGCAAATCGAGTTTTTCAAGGGATGTGGCATTATTCCAAATCATTAAATGAACAGATGGCAAAATTTTTGGGCATTTAAAGCATTTATAGGGTGCAGGTGGAAGAGGATCGACCAGTATTCCTGAGTATCTCAGATTTCCAGCGATGACATCTTCAACAAATCAACACCAAACCAATTATTTCGTTTTGATGAGATTTAATTAAATTATTTAGTTATAATTTTAATTTATGTTATTTGACCGTAGCACATATTGGTTTGTTTTGATTTTAATTATTTTGATTCCTATGTTTAGGAAATCAAAATTAAGATGTAATAGGGTATATATAGGATGATTTTTGAAAATGTAAGGGTTCAATTTTTGTAGCAGAGGGAGGTTGCTTTGGACGGTGTAAAGCTTCTTCTGAATAAAAAAATTTTTATGGAGCAGTTTCTGCCCTTTAGATTTGTGATCCATCACAGTGTTTAATGTCCAGCATGTGTTCCTTGTAAAATCACTTACATATTTTGTTGTTGTTGTTGTTGTTTTTTTTTTTTTTTTTTTTCCTGCTAATTCTTGTTACAACATTATCTAAGAGAAGTCATAGGAATCCATCCACGCAAGATGCTCCTATCACAATGATTTTGTTGTTAAATGTAGTGGTTATCTTTGCAGAATCCATCCTCTGTTAGGTGCTCTGTTGAGTAACTCAGTGTTTCATTTTCTTCTAACACTGCCACTGTAGATCCATCCCTTGATTGATTCCTGTAGGGAAGCGGGATTTATCCTCTTTCCTTCTCTCATTTACATCTTTTATCTAGTTGAACATTGCACTTACTTTGCCCCAAGTTTGTTGGCAAAAACTAGCCTCAATTCCAGATCTCAATGATCCCTTCTCCTGCTGTTTTCGATCAACAACTTTCAATCAAATCCCCGTACTTCATAGCTAGCCTAAGATTTAGTTATCGCAGCCATGATTTTGTTGGCAAAGAGAGAGCCCTCTCTAGTCTGGCAGGGCTAGATGCCAGATCAAAAGCTTGTTCTATGGTTACCTCAGAATTGCCTCTTCTCAACCTTAAGGTTCATTTTGAGTGCTAACAGGCTACTTTTTAAGGAAACTGGAAGAAGATAGAGGCAATAAAAATATTCATAAGAAAAGAGTTAGAAGTGACTCAACATATACTATTGATTCTATAACTTCTAGTGGAGATGAATCTCCTGAATTTAAAGAGGAAGAAGAACAAAAATCTATGAGTGTCACGTCCATAACCAGAAGGAAGAGGACCTCATCTCAGTTGCAAGGATAGTTTAAGAAAATTAAGCCTCCTAATTTTGATGGTGAATCTAAAGAAGGATCAGAGGCATGGCTCCTCAATATGTCCAAATATTTTGAAGTATACAATTATCCAAATAACCTGAAAGCAAGATTGCCAACTTATCATTTAATTGGTAAGGAATTTTTATAGTGGGAAGAGAACAAAGCTATCAATAGAATTAAAAGTAAGAAATTAACATGGAAATTGTTCAAGAAAAAATTCAAGAAGACGTATTTGACTAAGAAGTACTTTGATGAAAAGGCTAGAGAGTTTCATGAACTAAAATTGGGACAGTCTACCATGGATGAGTTTGTTAATAAATTTATGAATTTATTAAGATATGTACCTTATCTAAAAGAGGAGAAAGGAAAAAATAAAAATATTTATCATCTACCTACCATTTGCATACATGATAAGATTGAATTTGGAAACTCGAAGACCATGGATGAGACTATCAGAAAGACAAAGTTATGTTTCAAACAAAAAGGAGAAAGTTCTAAGGGATGGGACGTGGCAAATAAACATGAAAAATTCGATATTAAGAGAGGGGGGTTTAATAAACCTATCTTTTATAAGAGGATGCAAGCAAGAAACTATAACTTAAATGTTAGCCAACAAAAGAATTTGGGGTAGAAAGGAGGATTGGGAATAGGAAATAGAAATATTAGTGCATCAATAAAACCACCAATAAAATGTTGGGGTTGTAGTGAAAATCATTTATGGAGAGATTGCCTAAAAAATCCATTAAATAAGAAAACACCATTAAACAATATTCAAGAAACATATACTATAAATGATCTTTTATGTAACATACCCAAAATTAGCACTGCATTGGATGGGAGGCAAGAAAATCATTAGTCCACCATGGTGGAAGTTCAAGGTAAAATTATTGAAAAAGATGTGTATGTACTTCTAGATTCAGGATCTACATTAAGTTATATTTCCCCTGTTGTAGTTGAAATATGTAATCTTGTAAAAGAGAAACAAAGCAAGCCTTGGTTGGTACAATTGGCCACAAGATTTAAAAGAAAAATGACTGAAATAAGCAAAAATTGCATAGTAAATTTCAATGGAATACATACCATGCTAAATCTAAATATATTATTGTTGGGATCTTTTGTTGTTCTCATAGGTATGAACTGGTTAGAATCAAATAGAGTGATATGAAATTGTTTAGAAAAATCTTTCATCTATATTGATGATAACGGGGAATCCTGCATGGTCCAAGGAATAGCAAGAAAGATTCTTGTCAAACAAATCTATGCAATACAAAGACAAAATATGTTAAGAAAGGAAGTCAAATGTTCACAATCCAAGTAAAAAATATTTTTGATGATAATAAGAAAACATCATTAGAATAATACCCTATATTTGAACAGTACAAGGATGTTTTTCCAAAAGAAATACCAAGACATCCTCCAAGAAGGGGTATTTATTTTACCATTGATCTTATACCTGGAGTTGTTCCAATATCAAAGGCCGCATATAGAATGACTATTTCTGAGTCAATGGAGTTGAATATTAAGCTATAAGAACTTTTGGATAAAAATTATATAAGGCCAAGTGTGTCTCCTTAGGGTGCACCGGCTCTGTTTGTCAAAAAGAAGGATGATACTCTTAAGTTGTGCACATATTACAGACAAGTTAATAAAATGACCATAAAAAACAAATATCCCTTACCCAGGATAGATGACTTGTTTGATAGTGTCAGAGGAGCTTCTATTTTTTATAAAATCAATCTAAGATCAAGATACCATCAGATTAGAAGTAAGGATGAATGTATTCACAAAAAAATGTTTTGCACACGTTATGGGCTTTATGAATTTGTGGTACTTCCATTTGGGCATAACGCACCAGCTACCTTCATGTGCCTTATGAACAATGTACTACGACCAATCCTAGATAAATGTGTAATTGTCTTTACAGATGATATTCTAGTATACTCGAAGAGTAAAGAAAAACATGACCAACATTTGCAAATGGTCCTTCAAACTCTTAGAGTAAATGAATTATATGTTAAATTTAGCAAGTGTTCATTTTACCAAAATCAAATTCATTATCTAGGACATGTAATATCAAAAGAAGGAGTTATTGTTTATCTGTAAAAGATAAATAAATTAATGGAGTGGTCGATTCCTAAAAATGTAGAGGAAATTAGATAAAGTTTATCGGAATTACAAGCTACTATAGAAGATTTATAGAAGGATTTTCTAGACTTACATATCCAATCACTTCGTTATAGAAGAGAGGAATCAAGTTTGAATTGAGTGAAAGGTGTCAAGACAACTTTGATAAGTTAAAACAACTCTTGACCATAACTCCAATTTTAAAATTGGTTGATCCCAATAAGGATTTTTTGGTATGTACATATGCATGTAAGGAAGGTTTAGGAGGATTTTTGCTGCAATATGGTCATGTTATTTGTTATGAATTTAGAAAGCTAAAAGAACATGAGAAAAACTATGCTACTCAGGATCTAGTATTAGAATTTATTATTCATGCGTTAAAAATGTGGATACATTATTTTAAAGGAATAAAATTTCAATTGAGGAAAGATAGTGTTAGTCTCAAATATCTATTTAATCAACCTAATCTAAATGCTAGACAAGGAAAATGTTTAGCATTTATTAATAAATATGATTTTGAGATACACACATTAAAGAAAAGGAAAACAAAGTAGTTGATGCTTTAAGTAGAAATTTTAATCAAATATGTGCTACATCTGCAACAAGTTGATCAACAAACTTAATAAATAAAATCAAAATGGCTACAAATTATGATTCAGAATACCTGAAAATCAAGGAAATATTTTAGAAAACTGAAACACTAGCTAAAGAGGGGAGTGATTTTTCAATAGATAACTGAGACATATTGTTGTTTGGAAAATTTTATGTGCCTAATGATATAAATCTAAAATTTTTTTGTTTTATATGAGTTGCACAAAAAGGCAACAGTTGGCGACCCTAGCTACAAAAAGTTGATTACTATGTTGAGAAAGGATATTTACTGGCCAAATATGAAAAATGAGACAACAAAATATGTGATGAAATGTCTTGAGTGTCAACATGTTAAGGCTTCTCAACAACACCATGTTGGGTTGTTGCAACCCCTACCCATTCCAGAATGGAAATGGTAGACAATTTCAATGGATTTCATTATTGGACTACCAAAAATAGGAGGAAATATGAATCCATTATGGTCATGGTTTACAAGCTCAGTAAATCATCAAACTTCATCTCTGTAAAATCCACTTTTAAAGAAATACACATAGTAGAAATATTTATGGGAGAAATTTTCAAATTCCATGAGATATCTAAAATTGTAATCTCAGATAGGGATGCAAAGTTCACATCCAAGTTTTGGAAAGGGTTGTTTGAAGGTATGGGAACAAAGTTAAACTTTAGTACATCTTACCATCTCAAACTAATGGCCAAATAGAAAGGACCAATTAGATATTGGAGGATATTTTAAAGATCTATGTTAAGGACAAATAGACTAAATGGGAGGATTATTTGCACATAACATATTTGCTTATAATAATGGATACCAAACCTCCTTGAGGATGATCCCTTTTGAAGTGATGTATGGAAGAAGATGCAAGGTACCCTTAAGTTGGGATCATATTGAGGATAAATTAGTGTTGAGGTCAAACATGTTAAAGGAAATGGAAGAAGTGGTCAATCAAGTTAAACATAAATTGAAAATAGCCCAAGATCATTAGAAGAGTTATGCAAACTTGAAAAGAGTTTAGAAGGAGTTTAATATGGGAGATCATGTGTATTTTAAAGTTAAACCCAAGAAAAACACACTCAAACTTGGCATTTGTGCCAAGCTATCACCTAGATATTGTGGATTTTTTGAAGTTTTAGCCAAAGTTGGACCTATTGATTATCAACTTTCCCTCTCAACAAACATAAAATTTCACAATGTTTTTCATGTGTCTTTATTAAAAAACTAGGTACATGATTCAACTCACATCATTGATTAGAACGTTGTACATGTGGAACAAGAGGGAGATTTCTTGTAGAACCACGACGTATTATATAATGAAGGGTAGTCATGCTCCAGAATAGATATATATTGTAGTTGAAGGTTCAATGGAAACATTTTAGTCCAGAGGAAGCAACTTACGAGTTGGAATATTCTTTTAAATAAGCATGTCCTTTTCTACCTCGATAAAAAATTGGAGTTTATTTCCAGAAATACATTGATTAAGACATCAGAACGGTGTTAAATATAAGTGGGGGAGGATGTGATATCCCTTGGATTGACAAATTATGTAAATAAATGTGCATATGTGTGTTTCTAGTAAAGCATGATAATATGAAAGACAATTGAAAATTTTAAAATTTTAATTATCAGTAATTTATTGCTGATGATAATTGATTGTGAATTTATAATTATGATGTTTTATTTTTGTAAATGAAGAAAATTTGGAAAATTTATTATTGAGTATAAATGGCTAAAAGAAATGAGGTTGAAAATTATTGTTCAATATTTATTACCCATCAATAAGTCTTAGGCATCTAATCTGGATTATTAGATTTAATTAAGAAATTAAGAGATTGGCCAATTAATTTCCCCCCTAAAGGATAGGGAGTTTTCTTCAGGAGTGGGAAACAAAAGCTCATTAATGAGCAGATAACTTCCTACCACTTGTTGGTGAGGTGGATATAATCATTAACTGCTAAAAGAGTGGTAGATAGGATGGATAATATACTCTATTTTTACTTGCTTTTGTCTCATTTTAAGGGAAAAATAGATTGAAGAGAAGTAAGAAATAGAGACAGAAGGACATTACAGGTCTAGTATTCTCATGGGGTATTGCCTATTTTGTAGTGTCAAGGTTGTGAGGAGAGCCAAGTACTTGACTATTAATTTTATGGAAAAAGAAATTATTGTTTCAAGTTGGTATCTCTAAATTCTATACTTATTTGTTTGGCACGAGAATGGAACTGGTTATGTGTTACATATAGTTTTTACATGGTAGGAAAAGAAATGAAAAGAAAAGAAATTTGATTTATATTGGAGTTTTTAAATACTATGCTTTATTTACCTACTTTGTATTGTGTAAATTAAACAACATGCATGAATTGAAGGAAAAAAAATAGATATTGTTTTATTTTATTTGAAAACTTATTATGGAAAAATGAAAGAATGAAAGGAGGTAGTATATGCTATAAAGTGTTAAATTTATAGAGTAGAATTTTATTTGTAATGATAACCTGAAACATAATTTTCCAAATAGAAAGGAAATATGAATCTAAATGTAAATATAGGTATATATTAGACTATATACAGATAACTAGAGAATTATTTCTAGTGTTAAATAGAATTACCTACATGTATATATGTATTTTTTTAAAAGATATACATGATTGTTTCTCCATGTGTATATGCATTAGATCAAATATGGTCATTTAGAGAGTAAATCCTCTAAGAAATAACCAGAGATAAATTATATTAAAGAAATTGTATACATAAATATATACACTATATAATCGGTATAAACATATTCTTATTTATAAAAATCATTATCTCAATAATAAATAGAACAAAAATAGCCTCAATGAGTTCTTTACTATGAATGAGCGTAAATAAAATAAAAAACTATGTAAAAACTTTTTGGATATTATAAATTTTACTTAAATATTATGAGACATAAAAAAAATTGTACAAAACCTTATAATATTAACTATTTGAAATAATTATACAAAAAATTTATGTAATACTAATGGTAAGAAAACCAAATGAAGAAAGAGGCATTTACAATTTCATGAGAATTTTATCAAATATATACAAATCAAAAACAGGAAAGCTCTGTTCATTATGAAATAACAGTTCTGCACAAAAAAGGCTCATGGCTGGTAGAAATCTTAGTTTCAAAGGAACTACATGCCAAGTAAGGCATTAAAGAATATATGTCAAACACACTTCCAGAATTAGGATTAAACAAGTCGGAGTTTGTTCTTAAAAAAAGAAAATCTCGTCCTTGCAGAGAAGAGAACAAGAGTGGGGAGACCCCGACCTAGTAAATGAAATGAGTAAGTCGAGAACTTGAAAAAAATCATAAGAATATGCTATGATTGAATTGATACCATAACCTGTAAAATAAACCACCGCACCGCAAATAGAATAAGTGACCAGCGTTAAGAATTGTATAGGAAAATAAAGAAGTGACCAGCGTTAAGAATAGTATAGGAAAATAAAGAGAAGTTTAGGAATTGAGAGAATAAGAGCATATGAGTAAGAGTGAAATGCCCCTTTCCATGTACAATAGAGATAAATAATTAGCCACTCTACTTAAACTTTTAACATAATAAGACAATTAAATCTTATGCGATGAAATTGAGAAATGAATAATTCTACAAAACTATAGATGAATGGAAAAATAATTCAATAGTTCATCAGAAGAACGGAAATGTCAATACTAAAATATTACCACCAATAATGCCTTGTAAATATTTAGTCGCATACCATAAGCGAGTCTTCTATTCGGTAACCAAGGTCAAAGAAACTCCAGCAAAAAGAAAAAATTAAAGTATTGTATGAAAAGAAAAATAATCATAATTGACAAAGAACGTTGCTATTACTTGTTACTCATGATTTGAAAGAAAACCCCAAATTATAACGAGTTCAACAGTTTCATTCTCAAGGTCGGGCGTCAGACAAAAACTCGGCTACGGTATGGAGAATTGCTTTTTTTTAAATAATGAATAGAAGTATTAAAATAACCTTGTTTAAAACTCTTTAGTGAATAACATAACTAAAATAAGATGGATGGAGAAGTGGCCTCCTACAAACTTCTATTTGCATGTAAGAATAGCCAAAGAGATGAAAAGGTATAAACCAGAACATAGTGATTGTCAAATTAAAGCGAGAAAAGACACTACCAAGACCAGAATAAAATTCATAGTTAACCCAAAAAAAAAAAAACTTGGTTTGTAGTTAAAACCCAAGAACATTGAAATTTATAGGATTTATTTTATATAACATTGTCTTACAAAAAAAATCTTGAATGGGTCCAGAGTAAATTAAATAAATATCAAAAGAAACATATCACAAAGGGTTTGAAACTCTTTTCCAACTATAGCATCAGGAAACAAATCCGCCAAAGAAATAGTGAACTGTGAATCATATCAACTATGGAATTAAATGATGAGTGAAAGCTCACCTGAAGTTGTTTGCATATGGGTATTAAAGAATATTGTAAACCCATATCCAAACTCTATGGGGAAATATTGAAAAGGGATACCGATAGAGAAAGAAACCTATATTAACCTATGATAAAAAAACAGAGATAACATTAAAATTATCCAAGCAACACAAATATATAAATTGTAGGTAAAATAAAGAAAGTGACATAGAATAACAAAAGAGTTTCAAGTCCATCTACCTTTACTGAAAGTTGTTGCAAAGTTAGAAAAAGTCATTCCAGTCAACAAGCGAGAGACCAACAAAACAAAGTAGATTCAGACTCTCATATAAGTAAATTGAACGAACACCCCAAAGAAAAACTAACCCTAAAATACTAGTTGTGGAGCATGAAAGTGGGGGAAGAAACAAATGAAATGAACGAAGTCTGGTAAATGCACAATAGTCATTAAAACTTCAAGAAACCCTAAGTCTATTACCACTGTTGATTATGCAAGATTCAATCTCGAGAGTGGATTTGGTAGGTCAAAGGTACCATACATGGCTACTCCAACAAAGTGCCACATGTATGGGTAGATTAATCTAGAGAGTTCTCAATTAATTACATAGGTCTTACCACAAATGGCAAGCCAAACATCAATAAATTAATACCACATTCAAAACAATAGAGAAGGACAAACCATTCATATGGTAAATTGTTTCTTGTTTGATGCAACTAATATTATGTTCATATGGTAAATTGTTACTTGTCTTATGTACTTAATATGCTCCACATTCATATAAACAAAATATTGCATTATAGTTTCATTGAAAGTTAATAACATTGGTAGAGAGGGTAGAAAGGATGTTTATATGCAAACGCTCAAACAAAAATGGTATAAGAACCATATTTTAATAATATGACAATAGTGTATATACATTAGTCTTAGTAATTGACTAGTATAATGGGTTAGAAAACTATATAGTGGGCAATCTCAATATTGGGTACACAATAAAAACTACCAACATGTCCTTTTGAAGGAGGATAAGGATTAAACATTAGAGTGTAAAAGAATCATCTATATGATACAAGATAAATTAAAGAGTAGCACAAGTTATCTATAGTTCGATTGGAAGTAAAATAGTAATATATGAGAAATCTGGACTACTCAATTCCATTATTAATAGAGATAAGAAATGATTAGGAAAGAAGAAACCTCATCATGAAATAAAAATCTATTGATTATTATTTATTTAAAAAAAAATTGGGATGTGTGTGAGGTACATTACAGATTCCTCTTTCAACTAGGGATTTCATTGGACAACTTATCATGTCATCCCATATAGCCATTTATATTGGCATAAAATAAAGTTTACACGACCATTCTCCCACATGAATGATTCCTTGCAAGACCATGTCAGACACAATGGAATTTATACATACAAATAAATGATAATAAACGTACATTTACTTATGCAATTAGAGTCAAAGTCAAGAGAACCTCATTTTGAACCATTTTTATGGCATCCATATCATTGTCCATTATCCACATGGACCAAACCAGCCCACTTGGTTGTCATATTGTCATTCAATTAGTAATGGGCATGTCATACATTAACACATGACAGATAAATCAAAGTTTTAGATAACTCCTTGTATTGTTGTTGTTATTCACATGATGGTTTTCAGTCGTTCATAATTTCTTTTATGCTTGCTTTCATATTCAAGAGCAACACTCTAAGGAATTTCATTGAAGGCCTTTCCTCGCCCATCTACCCATTTTCATCATTTCTCATTTGTTCATGTTCTTTATTTATGCATAGGTCATTCTTAGTGTTGATAAATATAGGGGCAACAAGTGTAGGAGATGTCTCTTTCTTTGATAATTGTTTGTGATGTGTTTTTACTTAATTTGATAGGCTTCTTTTTTTACTTGATTATTATTATTGTTCTTCTATCATTAAACAACTACCAAATAGTAAAATTAATGAGACAATAGGACACAAGGTATAGGCGATCAGCAAGGGCCAAAACCTCTCCAAATTGAGAGGAAAACCCACCAGAATTCTTTCTCTTCTTATAGACCTTCAATTGAAAAATTCCAAGACCTTTGACCCTTGACCAAGACTCCTCCAAGACCAAGTCAAATATTTCCTTGATGTGATTTCCTTCCTTCAAGTCAATGCTAGTCAAACTTGCTTTACAATCTCAAATTTTCGCTCTTCTTTAGAATTTCGGCTTGTTGTGATAAGAAAACAATTTTCGGCCTTTTATGCAATAACCCTAGTTCCCACGTGTGGCTAGACAATTGACGAAATTGTCTCCTTTCTCCTTCACTAGATTTGATTTCCTTTGCTTGTGATTTTGGCTTGAAAATGAGACATTTCTTAGTCCAAAACTTGAACCTTGAAGATGATTGCAATTTGATGCTTATTGGTGCAGAGAGATGCCCTAATGCTTTGCATGTGTGGAGGAAAATATCCCAGTAAACAAATCCACAATTGCTTCGATCTTCTTTCTTTTATTTCTCCTTTTCTTCACTACAATTAGGCTTCCTCTTATTACTTTTATCAAACTCCTCCTTGCTTGCATGCCCCCTTGGGTGAGCCCAAGTTCCTCTTTATATAGGCTTCCTAGGGTCCCTTAATAGGTTGACATCTCCTTCTAGGTGGGCTGAATAGCTCTTTTGAAGGCCAACTTGAAGCTTGCACCATGACAAGGTCTTGGAGGGGCCTTTGACTCGACTTTGACTCAAATAAATTATTTTTACAATATGTAACATACCCAAATGGGTCATCAATACATGACAATGAATCAATAGACTTTATGAAAAACCTTGAAGCACTCAATGGGAGCTTGACCTAAAATAAATTTCCCTTGAACATGAAACCCATGTCTCAAGAACGAAAATAATAAATTTATTTTTCTCTTTACATTAAATACATAAAATCATGATTACATATGTCATTATGAAGACCGAACCTAGTTACATATTTCAACACTCCCTCTTAACTAGGGAGGTATTCATAATCCAAACAAGGCACTTGTACATTTTCAATCTGAAGAATTCTCATAAGAAGATTCAAATTGGTAACCCATCTTTTTAGCATCATATCATCCAACATTGTCACATAGCAAGGCCTTGATTAACAACTCTATCTCTCCACAATATTAGAGCGCAATGATGGCGAGACCAATGATTGATAGACACCATCATAATTGTCTCTCAAGGTACATACACCGCCTGAGTGTTCATAGGGTATGTCCTTCCAAGACTATTCTTATCTTGGATTCCCAATCCTCAAAGAATATCGATCCTATATGACTACTCTTATCTTGGATGGCCTACCACATCCTCAAAGAGTATCAGATGTCAGATGTTTACCCAATCCGTCATTCTTTCTTCCCAAGTGAAGGAAAGAATGATGTGCCTATCTCTCCCACTCAAATAGGGAGGATATACCCATTCCCATGAAGGAATGTACCCAATCTCCCTCTCAACCAGGGACTTGTCCAGGCTCCCTCTTAGCTAGGGACTTTCTTACAAGTTCCTTCTTAACCATAATATTGTTTCCAGACTCCCTCTTACCTAGGGATCTATTTCAAGCAACAACTATTTCTTCTTTGGTGGGGATCATGGGACCTTCAACTTCTTGTATAGCTCCTTTATTTAATGTCATGAATTTTATCTTCATCTTTATGGAGCCTTCCCATCCATCACTTTCTTCAAGTCAGCCATGTCATCCCTCCTCTTGTTTGAAAGTGATCTTCTAGTCCACATCTGGATTTCATTCATACAACTACCTTTTCCACATCAAGTTTCCTTCAAGATCTCCCATCCAATTACTTGAGTGCTAGTTATAGATAACATCTACAACTCTCTTTTGGTAGCCCTATATCAACCCATCCAAATGTTGTTCAAAACAAAAAAATAACATTAAATCAAAATCACCTTTTATAATGGCCCTGTTGACCACTACGTGTCAACGACCCATAGCAGTACACCCGCTTTTCGCAAAAGGGATAGCGCCTGATCGACGTGTTCTTGCCATCCAACTATTATCGTCAGCCTAAGGATCATCTTATAGAAAACCCAGTCTGCATGTGTATAATGTAAATAATCTCAACAGATCTGTGTCGTGTATGTAATCACCTAGGTAAACCTAGTATTCTGGTAACAATCTACATTCTGGGAGGCTTTTTGTCTCACTGATCCATTCTCGGATGGTCGGCAGAGTTTTCCTTCAACATACCCCAAAGCCAGAATGGATTTTGTCACTAGAATCTTAGGGGAGTCCTAGTGTTCTAGATCGAGTCTATGTCAAAGTGATTTGGGAATAATCCTAACTATTTGGTTAGGTTATTTTATTACAAATTGCTTGATCTGCTATATGATATTTGTGTCACAGAACAGGGTAGTCTATGAGGGTCTTTTACAAATGGGTTTTCCCCTTGAGATGTAAAAATGTGAAATCATGATGTAAAGTGTCTTGAGGGTTAGAAAAATAATTTATCCCCTCATAGGTCGTAGGTCCTAGGTAAATTTAAATTTTCCAGAGGTAAAAATCATGACTCCTTTAAAAAATTAAATCTTAACAGGTCCAGGGACTAAGGTTAATTGATTATTTTGCTAAATTTTATGCCTTGGGTCCTTCAGGTTAAGTCAAAGTCAAAATTTTGAGGAAATAAATGCAAAATTTTAATTTTTGAATTTATTAAAATGCATTAAACTGAAAAATTCGAAATTTCCTCAACATTTAAAATTTCGACGGATCAGATTAAAAGAAATTTTGATCCTCATCAACAGTCGAGATCATTTTGACAAGGATCACTCGAACTAGCTATTGGAGGATTTATCTTTAAATAGGAGGTCATTTGTGAGTCAGTATCATCCGATCTTTTGATCGTGTACTAAGCAAAAAGCTCTCTTGTAATATTTTTATGAGCAATAAAGAAAGACTTTGGGTTAATTTCTGCTAGTGTTACTCTTCATGGAAATGTTGTAAGATGTATTATTTTCACACATATATTTCTTTTTGGCCATTGATATAGCTTTTTGAAGAACGATTTGAGTACAAGTATCTTGCTCAGTTGCTGGGGTTTGAATGGTAATTTATTTTTTGAATATAATAGCAGGTATCTCTATTAAATATGAATTTTATTATCGTTTTCTCGCTCTATGTTGACGATCGGATTGAGTTTTGCAGGAAAATCCTTGATTATTTGATCATCTGGCATTCAGGGAAGTTCTCGGTTGAACAAGCTAACTCCTGATCTATGTTTTCTGAAGAGCCTAGTTTAAATTCGATCCTGGGCTTATCATAAGATATTTTAATGGGTGATGCATGAAGGGTTCCAAGCTTAGTACCTCCTCTAAAATTCAAATTTTTTTAATTTTTATGTGCTAAATCGTCAGATCTAGCTGTTGGGAGCCGCAGATCATCAGATCTGGGAGCGGACTCAGACTCACACTCCCTAGATCTGATAGATCTGCCATTTATGTACATAGATCTGTGATTAATTTTAGTTTTCGGACTTGGGTTTTCGGGGTTTTAGTGTTTTTTGGGTCTTTGTGTATATCATTTGGGTGTTTTTGGTTGTATTGCAGCTACAGATCTGAAGCTGAAAGTTGTGTAGAGTCCCAATCTAGGCCCCAGAGGGTAAGATCTAGATCTCTGGAAATCCATTAGCATCATTTTTAGCAAGGTTTTTGTCCAGAGATTTTGCAATGCAACAGTTTTAAATTTTTAAAATCTGTTATTTTTAAGGGTTTCAAAGAAATCTGAAGTAGAGCAAGCTAATAATTTTATTAAAAGTTTTGGAAAATATTTAGAGGTTCAGGTGGAAGTTCTGCAGATTGGCTACCTGGTTTTTTTTTTTTTTTTTTAAAGCAGGAAAATTTCGATTTTGTGTCCATCGTTTGGGTTTTTCGGACAAATTATTTTCGAAATCGTTTTTGG
>APFE031501722.1:298573-349544 GCA_000404065.3 Pinus taeda | reverse complement strand
TTTCCCGTTATTCCATCTCTATTCTTCAGGCTAGTGGTCATTGGTCATGGGGGATTGGCACCCTCTCATCCTCATCCTTAAGTTTGGGCCATGTTGCACCTATTGTCACAAACCCAAGGAAGCAGTTGTACAAATTTTTTCAAAGTTCAGAATCATTAGCCAGCCACTTCATATATCATTGTAAACCCAATTTCTGTAAATTGTAATGTAAATTATGTCAGTACTACCGTTTAATTATGTAACAACCTAAGTAAGCCTCTGATTTGGGCAAGGAATTTCATCCTAGGAGGTTTTTTAGCTTCATTGCATTATGTGTGTTTCTAAACACGAATAATCAACAAAGTTTTATCTCCAACTTAAACCCTAAAGCTAGGCTGGAATTCATTGACAGAGTCTCAAGTGATTCCTAGTGTTATATTGAATCTTTGTAAAAGTGTTTTGGGAATAATTTAAGTTATTTCGCTAAATTATTTTATTACATATAACTTTGTCTACTAGATCATATTGTGTCACAGAATTGGGTAAATATTTTGAGGGTCTATAACAAATGGGTATTCTCCAAGATTGCACGAAACAGGGAAACGGGTACGAGTTTCCAAAATGGGCACGGGTACGAAATGTGACCCCCCCCCCCAAATTTTGGGAACAGGGAAATGCGAAAATATATATATATATATATAATATTAATATATATATATAATATTATATATAAAGGAATTTAAGAAAATATGTGCAATCATAAAGCATATAGAATACAATTCTCAATTTATTACATTATGTAAAATGTGTCAATTGTCAATGCATAAAAACTATAAGTCTCTAAATTTACAGTCACATTTACTCATGAATATGATCACATTAATGGGAAAATAAAATAATCCACAAAAGAAATTTCTAATTTCTTGTCTCGTGCTTGATCTGGGAGTCCCTCCTACGTAATCGAATAGCGACCGTTATGCTCTTGATAATAACAAGTTTATACCTAGTACCCCTACATGCTTTTGATATTGGAGTCCCCCTACATAGAGGGCTTGGTTCTCTTTGAATTAAATACGAAGTTCCATACCCTAGTAACATGATAAAATCCAAATGGAAACATTGCATCCCCCAAATCCTGAAATCCTGAAAAACAAATAAGTCTGCTGGATTTTGAGTGAGATCTAAAATTCTACTTTCTCCATATGAAATCCAATGAGAGCGAAACCACTCTCAAACATCCTGAGTCATTTCATGGTAATGTTAAAAATTTAAGTAAAATGATGAAAATGAAAAATAAAGAAGAATTTAACATTACCATGAACTTCATATGCCTCAAACTTCCTGATGAACTGCATATCAACACTACGGTAAAAGTTCACTTTTATAACTTTAGACAGGCATCTAGAAGCAACTAGAAGGCATTAGAAAAACCTAAAAATTAGAAGACAAATTAATAAAAAAAATTAAAAAGTCAAGTTGCAAGTGGAAACGGCGTCGTACAGCCTAGAATCGCGTTTCTGACCGTACTGGCCATGTTTCCATCTTGAGAAACGTGCCAATACGGCCAAATATGCATTTATGGGTCGTATCGTACGCGTTTCCGCGTTTCGTTTCCGTTTCCGTACGAAAACTCCTCCCCTGCCAGCGTTTCCTGCAACTTAGATATTCCCCCTTTGAGAGTTGAATTTGTAATTATCTAATATAAAAAATATTTTAGTGCATGGTCCTTCGCAATCAGACACCATAGCTAAAGTATTTGATGGTGGAAAAATAATTAATCCCCTCTTATGTCAATTAATTAATTTTTCTAGCCAAAAATAAAATTAACTTTTAAGCCAAAAAATTAATTAATTTAGAGTCAAAATTAATTTCTCCAAGTGGAAAATGACCAAAAAAATTTGTGGATCAAAAGAAAGTTAATTTTTGGAGGTCCTCCACCAAGGAAAAAATGGATTTTTTAAGAAAAATTAAGCCCTTGGACCTTGGTGGTTAAATCAAAGTCAAAAATTTGAGGAAATTAATCCAAAAACCCAATTTTTGGATTAATAAAAAAGGTTTTCAATAGAAATTCGAAAATTCCTCAAAAATAAATATTTTCAGCGGCAAAGATTAAAAATGATCAAGTATTTATCAACGGTTGAGATTACTTTAATGGGGATCAAGCCAACTAGCATTATTTTCCACTTAGAGGATTTATCTATAAATTAAAAGTTATTTTGCTTCTTAAGTCATGATGAAATTTATGGCTCTAGTCTATGTAATTTCGTAATGTTGGTATTGATCCACTAATCTGCTGGGATCGTTTGAATTTCATAATAGAAAGACTTTGGGGCTCAGTTCATGGTGTTATTTGTCCGATGATCTGTGGTATGTGTTGATTATGTACTTTCCTATATTGTGCTTAAAATTTTTATAAACTTGTTTACTCATTTGTCGGTGATAAATACATTCTATTGGTAGATTTTGGGTCTATCTTAATGATCTAATTCACCATATGTTTAACAAGTTTGCTTGAAGAAATATATGGAGTTTGCAAGTACGCCGACCCTTGGGCTCTGTTGACCACTGGAGTGGCACCTGATGATTATATGAAGACTCCATGTCCAAGGATGATCCAAAAGACACTTGTACCATCAGATATCGTCAGCGAACAAATTTTTTGACTCTACTTCTATCGTCTCATCATCTTTCTTGTACCTAGATTCCACACCCTACGAGGAATTGTAATAAGTAATACTAGTAATGATGAGTTTTGAGTCTGTAACAGGCCTTGGATGTTGGGACTCGATTAGCAAACAAATACACCTTGGAGTGTTTTTTTTATCTGGTTAATTATCCCTTATTTTTCAGAGGCGGATAATTTTCTAGGTTTTTCCACTCACGTTTTACCCCAAAGCCGAGGTGACAGTTTGAAGATTGAGCCTCTAACACATCTTAATGTCTAGAGTCGATGTATATTACCATACTAGATCACACAAAAAATTTCGTGGAATTTGGTTAGGTCTAGGTAGTCATTTTTTAATTTTTTAGATTTCCCGCAAGTCAAAAATTGCAAATAAAATTGTATTTAGATTGTAATAAGTGTAGTATAGAGAAGTTGTATGGGGTATAAGTAATCAAAATAACACCTCTCACCCTCAACTTTCTACTATGACACACTTTGAGGGGTTAATAATGTGTTTTGGACTCTCAAAACCCACTTTTCCTAAGTTTAGTGGGAAATTTGGCAATTAATTAAGCTAGAAATTAAATAAATAGAGAAAAATAAGTATCCACACGTGCTAAATGTTGTGGAAATCAGGTGGAAAATTATGGGGGAGTTAAATTGAAGTCCCAAGGTGATGTGGACTCCTAAAATCAAGCAAAGGACATGTACTCAAATAAAATCGAATTTCAGGCATTAAATGAAAACATTGCTTGGAAATTTGAATTTGTGAAATTAATGCACATTTGGGAGGATTTTGGAGAATATTTGGTGGAGATTTTTGTAGGAAATTGTCTCCACAGGGGTTACCACCCATATACACTTGCCATTCCACCATAAAATTCGAATTTGGCACATAAGGGAAGAAGAAAATGATGGTCACTTGCGAGAATTCGATTTTTACACTTGGCATTGGAGCTCCATTCAACAAATTCGAATTTCTCTTTGGGATTGTCACCTAATGCCATTTGTCATCGTCATTCTTCATTGGGATTTGCTCCCAACTCTCTATATAATAGAGCCATGGGCTCTCACAAAAAAGAATATTATTACTAGCTATTGTGTTTGTGGAAGCGTTGCTGCGTTGTACACTTTCAGAAATATCAATAAAGACTTTAAGGTTTCATTCATGAGGTGTTCCTCCTTTTCGAGTGTGATGAATTGTTGAGCATTGGCATAATTCATTTTACCAATGCTTTGATCTAATTTGCTTCCATATGCTCTTGTAGATTTGTTAATATAGAGCTATCTTGCATTGACATTTGATTTAGAAGTATGTTCTAGTTGGTTTTAAATAAATCTCTAAAATTTCTTATCATTGTTTATTGCTAAATCTATATGGAACTAATTCTTGATTGAAGTTTTGTAGAGGGAAAATCTTGTTGGGATTACAGAATCAAGCGTGAGGGGAAGTCTTTGGAGAGACCAACCCACTCTTGATACGTTCTTAAAGAAGCTCTCATTTGTTCTTTGAACATTCATAGTCTTATCTTACAAAGTGGTTTTGCAGGGATTTCGGCACATGGCTTGTACACAAGCTGAGAAATTCTAAATTTAAATCTCTTTAAAAAAAACACTATACTTCATTTCTTTTATTTGTTATCTAAAAGCTTGAAGATCGCTAAGAAAAGACGAGAGTTTACTCTCACTTTTTAGCTTAGCCTTTTGTAAATTATAATTGTACATATACATTTTATCTTGCTGATTTTTCTATTAATAATTAACTTATTTTGCAGCCATTGTTTGGATTGTTTGCTAACTCTTGTGTGGCATATTTTGAAGAGCAACTTCCCGCAACATTTAACAAGTGTTTGCAGGACCTTTGGCAAGTGTTGGGGGTTCGATTTCCAAGGATGTCGTGAGCCCTTTTGAGGCTTATTTTGGCCAAGTCGAGTTCACTAGAGGGCTGCCCATTTTCCTCTTTAAGCCGTGGGCATTTGGAGGAAACTCACACTTTGTTTCCCTTGCATAAGTTTTGTGAAATCTTGTCACTACTTTCTCAAGAAAGGAGGTCCAGTGTCCAAGTTTCAAGCAATTATTGTGAGGACTCTCCTTGAAGTATAGTTGAGAACTTTGAAGGGCCCTCTTCTCATTTGTAATATTATTAAAAGATCTAATTTTCTTGTGGAAACTTGGGATTTCTCCCATGGTATCCTATCTCCCCATTTAGACAGGGGCTTCTCTTGGGTGGATTGACATTTGCATGGTTTAAGCTTTCATACTTCATTCACTTACATGCATGCTTTAATTGGAAATTAACACAACCTCACTATCACATTTCATTAAGTTAAAATTTGTTACAATTTCATTTGAGCTTTGCATTTTCTTTCTCATTGTTGCTTGGAGCTACAAGCTTACACTTTACTTTGAGCAATTCATCCTTTGCATGCAAGCATTTTATATTCTTAACAAACTTTGATTCGTTTCCATTTATCTTGGTAAATTGTTTTATGAGCACTTGAATACATGTTACAATTTTATGCTACATTGTTATCTTCAATATTGGAGCAATTTATTGTCATTATTCATTTGCAACAAATTTTACTTTCAAACAAATTACTTGTATCTTTTTAATTCATTGATGAAACACATGCAACACTTGTAAGCTAGTTTTATTCCTCCAATTGAAGTTATAATTGCAACTTATGTTGAACCCTATTTCATTTTCAGGCATTGCAAATCAATCTATTTGAAGCATTTGCATGTATCATTATTTTAATTTGGGGAATTAACACATTTTGTATTTCATCTAAGCATTTTAGTGTAGGAAGGCCCCAAGCCTCATTAAAATTTTACCTCCAACATAAGTTGGTTGAAGTAAACATCTTAGGGATCCTCTACTCCTCTATTGACTCTTCACTGTGAGATCCATATCATTGGGCGAGGGTGAGCTCCGAGGATTGAAGAGTTAAATTGTAATCTTGTTGTAGAACTAATTAATAAATTAACCAAGAGCACTTTCCATTACATTTACTTTACTTGTCTCTTGATGGTTTGAGTTTTCATATGCAAAGTCTATTCCAAAAGAAAGTATTGTAATCATTTCAAACAAGTGTTTTATTTTCATGTTTCAAGTCTAATTGCATATTGATGTCTTGGTTTGGCACTTCCTTTCTTTTACATTTCCAAGTTAATTACTAATTTTTTGGTTTTGACAAGATATGTTTCACATGTTTTGATTTATAAAGTTGATTATCTCAAAAGCATTTTCTATATTACATATTTTGTGCTAACAATTCTTATTTACATTTCAGGGTAACGTTGTTTTCTCTTTTGAGAGCATTTCATTTTACTTTGAGCAAATATATCTTTAAATTGTTGAGCAAATTCCTTATAAAACACTGGTTTTATGGTTTTTAATCATATTAATAATTGGCATTGTTATTTCAAGTTGCTTACTTCATATTTGCCCACAAATCTTTAAAAGTAATCCATTTTCACTATAACACTCTCCTAGAAACTCACATCTTTTAACTTAACTTTTCATTAGGGACCACCCCCCTTAGCTAACCTAGGAGATAGCTCAAACAGAGAGAGTCGGGATTAGTGTGACAGCCCCTTCTCTGAGTTCCCTGCCACCAACCACACCTTGTGGGGTTGAAGGCTTTTCTCACTAACTTGTAGGTAGGTGTAGGCGGAAGGGTCAACAGGCTCCAAGTTCACATACTTTGGAGAAGAGTCAACCTTGTTTGGGCTCCGAGAATTTTTGTTTGATTTTCTTACTTCGTTAAGGCAATGGTTGCAAGTGGTCTCTTCACTAGAGAAATTTTGGGCAAACAGGTGGGCCATCTTATAGGCCTAGAGCCTAAGTGGTTTGCCCTCAAAACCCTTGATCTCCTCAATGTTTACTTACAGCTAGTTAAACATTTGATAACAGTGGTAAAGATCTCATTTAGTTAGCATAAAATCAACTAGCAAGTTGTCTAAAAAATTAACAAAGCATCACATAAGTTGGGCATCTATTTTTGGGCTTGATTTCATGAAAATTGGATGACTGTCACAAGCATTTTGAGGTCTGATATATAACAGTCATCTTGGCATCTAAAAGGAACTCTAACTTGTTTCTCTTATCTCCATTTGCATCATTAGTAAAGTGGTTGTTCTCATTTGCATTTTGTATTCATATGCATCTCATAATTGGCATCCTAAAGTGCTCTAAACTAAATTTACTCAATGTTGTTATAAGATTTACTTGTTACTCATGCAATGTCATTAGAACATGTGACATAAAAGTTTACACTTGGTTAAGCTCTATTAATAATATATGCTCATTGTGGAAAGTAATTTACATGAGCAAAATAAGCTCAATATGTAATACAGAGATATTTACAGAAATAGAAACATCAAGTTTCTATTAGGAAATAGAAACACCCAGTTTCTTCTAAGAAACTGCTAAAAAGATAAAACTAGAAACAGCTAATAAGAATGAGCACTAATCTAAATAGCATACATAGCATTATTCTAATATCCTCCCTTAATGCTCAATCTATTTACAACACCAATAGACCCTCTGAATTTTACAAACTTATCAAGGCCAAGAGGCTTAGTGAAGATGTCGGCGGGCTGCTCCGTTGTGGGAACATATCGCAACTGAACGGATCCGTCTTCAACAAGCTGGCGAATGTAGTGACAATGGGTTTCTACACGCTTTGTTCGTTCATGAAAGACTGGATTCTTGGCAAGTTTGAGCACTCCCCGATTATCACAGAACAAGGGAGTATGACCTGTCTGGAAAACATGCATATCCACAAGCATATGTCGAAGCCAAATTGCCTCACAAAATGCCTTCACTGCTCCCCGATACTCTACTGCTGTTGAGGAAAGAGCCACTAACTATTGCTTCTTACTAGTCCAGGTGACAGCACCGGATCCTAGACTAAACACATACCCAGTTGTAGACTTACGGTCATCAACCGAACCGGCCCAGTCAAAATCTGTGTAACCACTGAGTATAGGATCAGAACTTCGAGTGTACAGAAGTCCATAATCAGAAGTGCCACGCACATAACGCAGCACACGCTTCGTTGCGATCCAATGATCAGCCTTAGGAGATGACATGAAGCGGGAAATGTAGCTCACTGCAAAACTGATGTCAGGTCTAGTGGCAGTAAGGTAGATGAGGTTGCCCGCTAATTGCCTGCATAAAATTTCATCCACACGAGGTGAGGATGACTAAGCTGAAAGTTTGAGCCCTGGTTCCATAGGAGTCGTGGCAAGTTTGCAATCCTGCATTCGGAATCTATCCACAAGATTTGTAGCATACTTGGACTGAGAGAGAAAGATGTTGTTCTCAGTTTGCTAGACTTCAACCCCCAAACAGTAATGAAGAAGTCCTAAATCTGTCATATCAAAAGTGTTGCACAAATCCTGTTTGATCCCATGGATCAAATGTGTTGAGCTGCCAGTAATGATAAGGTCATCCACATAGACAACCACAAACAGAATATCATCACGAGTATGCTTGATATACAGGTTTGCATCAGATGGACTCCGCTGAAAACCATGATCTGTGAGGCACTGATCAATTTTCATGTACCAAGCCCGAGGAGCTTGTTTGAGACCATAGAGTGCTTTGACTAATCTACAGACTTCATGTTCTTGACCGGCAACTTTGAATCCTGAAGGCTGCATCATGTAGACTTCTTCCTATAAGTCACCATTCAAAAAAGCACTCTTTACATCCATCTGATGCACTTTCCAATTGAATTGAGCTGCTAAGGCAAGGACAAGCCGTATGGTACTCATCTTGGCTGTAGGAGCAAAGGTCTCCTCGTAGTCAATGCCTTCCTTCTGTGAGAACCCTCGAGCAACAATGCGAGCTTTATACTTGTCTAGGGTTCTGCCTGCTTTGTATTTCACTTTATACACCTATTTGTAGCGAATGGGCCTTTTCCCTGCAGGAAGATCAGAAAGGGTCCAAGTGTGATTCTTCTGAAGACTTTGGAATTCAGCTTCCATAGCTTGTTCCCACTCAGATGTACCCTTAGCCTCTGAATAGGTCTGAGGCTCAAAAATACTGTGCAGATTAGCCATAAGAGCAAAATTTACAGTAGACTGTTGTTTGCTCTTATGTCTAGAAGTTCTACCTTCAAGGAGCTCATTATCCCGGAGATCACCAATGGTTTTAGCCCACCATTTAGGCCGGAGAGTAGAGGAACCAATCTCAGGAGGAGGTGGAGAGGGCTCAGGAACAATAGGAGCAGCAAGAGGAGGGTTATTTTCCGGAGGAAGCTCAAGTAGAGTATCATCAAATACTAATGTTGCATCATCCCTCCCATCAGGTGGACCTACCGGAAGAAGAACACTGTGACGCTGATCCCCAGAACACTGCTCAGAAGGAGGAGACTGAAAGAATCCTCTGTCTTCATCAAATACTACATCTCGACTGAAGCTAAGACGACCAGTGGCTATATCTATCAGCCTATAGGCCTTGTGATGATCACTGTACCTTGTCATCATGAGTTTCTGGCTTTTGGAATCCAACTTAGAGCGCTTAGCAGCTGGAATCCAAACATATGCAACCGAGCCGAATACTTTGAGGTGACTAATCTTAGGCTTACGGCCAGACCAAACCTCTTCGGGAGTCTTCCCTTTAACAGCCTGAGTAGGTGATAGGTTGAAAAGATAGACAACAGTAAATACTGCCTCAACCCAGAATTTGTTTGGAACACTCCTATGTTGTAACATTGAACGAGCCATTTCAACAACCATACGGTTGCGGCGTTCGACAACATTGTTCTACTGAGGAGTGTAGGGTGTAGTTAACAGGCGTTTAATGCCATGAGTATCACAGAAGTTGGAGAAAGCAGAAGAACGACTAAGAGTCATGATATTATAGCCAGACTCTTTTTCAACTAAGGTTTTAAACTTTTGAAAGATACTAAATACATCAGATTTATTTTTTAGAAAATACACCCACATCTTTCTACTAAAATCATCTACAATAAGCAAAAAATATTTGCAACCAGTAATAGAAGATGTATTCATAGGACCACAAATATCAGCATAAATTAACTGGAGTACCTTAGATGCGCGCCAAGATTCTCCATCCTTGAATGGAGACCGATGTTGCTTGCCAGCTTGACAGGCACTGCATACTCCCAACTACTGAGTCTGAATATCAGGTAACTTTGACACAAGTTCCTCCCGAGAGAGCTGAGAGAGACACTGCATGTTTAGATGCCCATATCGTTGATGCCACAAAGTGTTGATGGGAGAAACACGAGCTGCTAGAGCCACTTCTGGAGACTCACCAGTGTCAAGAAGCCTGTATAGACCATGATCCTCTAGGCCAACAGCAACCGTAAGACTAGTCTCCCTGTCGATAATGGAGCACTTGTGCGCACTGAACACTACATCAAGCTAAGGAGAGTTCCTCATAATCTGGCTGACAGACAACAGATTGATTTCCATACCAGGAACATAGTACACATTTAGGAAGATGAGTGTGCGCCCACCAGACTGGATCTGAACGCCAACCACTGTGTACTCTTCACCTCCGCCGAATACCACAGAATCACTGAAGGGTGAGAAATCAATAAACTAGTCACGCCTGTGAGAGAAATGGCGTGATGCACCAGAGTCGATGTACCAGGCTGAAGACGGAACATGATCTGAAGACCTTTTAGCCATAAAGGCATAAAACGCAGATTCTGTCTGCTCGGAATGTTCTGCAACATTCGCTGTTTGATGGGGCCCTCCCTGTTTCTTCTGTTCAGAAGCAATCCTCTATCGGCAATCTTTCTTCATGTGGCCGAACTTGTGACAGTAATTACACTGCACATTTTTCTTCCTAGCAAAGTCAAAAGGCTGAGAAGAACCTTTCTGCTGAAAGGACTGAGAGGACTGATATTTGGCAGCAAAAGCATTTCCTGAGGAGGCTGATGAAGCACCACTACCAAATTGTTGTTTCCAACGATCCTACTGCGTGAGTTTGGTGCATAACTCCGAAAACTTCAGATCAACATTCGTGGAGGTAATGTTGAGTGTTTCTATGAAGTGCTCATAAGGTTTTGGTAGACTTTTCAGAGTAATGACTACCATATCTTCTTCCTCCATGGTCCGGCCAATGGCTTCGAGCTGATCTCGAATGTCTTTAATCCTATTAAGATGTTCCTGTAAAGACATATGTTCTTCCATCATGATGGAGAACAACTGATTTTTGAGAAAAAAAGCTCTGCTCTTGTCGGATGTCTCGTGCAATTCCTTCAAATGTTGCCAGATTTCGACAGTTGTCTTGCCGGAAGGAATCTGTGGTAACTGATCATCAGTTACAGAGAGTTTGAGAAGCATAACAGCCTCTCGATTTCGATCAGCAAACTTATCTTGATCAGCACTAGTTGTACCAGGTCTGAGCTCTTTGCCCAAAACAAGCTAGTCAAGACGCCTATATTAAAAAATGGTCAACATTCTTTATTTCCAGATGTTATAATTGGTGCCATTAAAGCGCTGACTGCTTTCCAACATCAGATTGGTTAGCGGGGCCATCTGCACGTTTCCCAAGACACAGAAAACAACAAGAAAGTCCGGCACGGCTTTCAATGCAGATGCTATTTGATCCGGACAAAATCTGACAGGTGCTAGAAACAAAATTCAAATCTGTTGACTAAAAAAAATGTACCCAAAAAATTCTGTCGATTACCCAATTGAGATATCACAAAATCCACATCAAATCTGTAACCGGAAAAAATTTCGGCAAAAGTAAAATACCTTGGTCAAAACAAAAAAAAATTACGAGCTTCAGATTTCAGCCTTAGTAATTTCGGCCTCCTGCTTGTGCGCTGCTCGTAATTCCTCCAGATCACCGCGCACAACCTCACGCGTAAGTTTAGAACATGCAGCGTCGCAACGTCAATTTCTTGTGCTACGTGTAAGAATTCCACGTTGTGGCCGTTTAAGTGCTGCGTCGTCCCGTTTGCCGCCGGGGAAGAGAGTGCGCATGAACCAGTCCAGCTTTGGAGTGATCAATCAAGGACGAAAAATTGGTGTTGGAAGTCTCGGCTGCAGGCAAAGTCTTCGATGAAGATAAACTCAATAATCCTGAACCAATTCAAGAGAATCTTGGCAAGAGGAAGAGGTCAGTACGTCAATGTGTTGAAACCTGGCGAGTAAAAAA
This sequence comes from Pinus taeda, assembly GCA_000404065.3. Taxonomy (NCBI): domain Eukaryota; kingdom Viridiplantae; phylum Streptophyta; class Pinopsida; order Pinales; family Pinaceae; genus Pinus; species Pinus taeda. The sequence continues at coordinate 337,746 of APFE031501722.1, read as the reverse complement.
CTGAAGCCGATAGCTGGAAACAGGCGTGTGAGCTCACGTCACATGCTCACGACAACAGACGTCAGAACCTTTCATAAGCCATCGCGCATCAAATTTTGAGAAGGAGCAACCTAAATACCTTGTGGACGAGAGCAAACAGAGGCTTCCTGGTGGTCTGTCTTAGGTTTGGTTCAACCTCAGAGATATTCGAACCAAAAGTAAAGTTGAATCTGCTGACCTTCTGCCAGAAATAACAAAGCTGACAAAGCCGTTATAATTTTCGAGTATTATTGAACACGCCGGTAGTCCAGTCAGTCGTATATGCTGACAATCTTCACAACAGAGATACTGGCCCTCGGGGAACAACAGTGCCCCGGCGACATGATGCTTTCGATTTCGGATTCCGTCTTTGACATCAACGCCTCGGTAAAAAATTCAAACCCCTCAAGAGCAATTTCGAAATAAACACGAAATTTTTCAAACAGTGAAAAAATTGTTTCAGAAAAAAATACCTGTGCTTTGATACCATAATCAATGAATGAATTGAATTAATTTACATGAGCAAAATAAGTTCAATATGTAATACAGAGATATTTACAGAAATAGAAACATCAAGTTTCTATTAGGAAATAGAAACATCAAGTTTCTATTAGGAAATAGAAACAACCAGTTTCTTCTAAGAAACTGCTAAAAAGATAAAACTAGAAACAGCTAAGAAGAATGAGCATTAATCTAAATAGCATACATAGAATTATTCTAATAGAAAGGATTTGCTTGCATTGTTAATGTGCTATTGCGAACAAGATTGCTAACATCTACCATTGTTGTCTCTTGTGAGTTGCATAAGTTTCAAGGTTTCAACTTTACACTTGCTATTCTCACTCACATAAGCACATTAATCTCTTGCTGAATGGTTTCTATTGCTTAAGTTGGTTTTAACTAAGATAATCATTTTTTGGACTTGAGTTCTTTCACATTAGCAATTGAATTAAAGATCTAACTAGCATTGTGACATAACCTAAGGAATGGTTAATTGAGAGCATTGATAATATTATTGTCTAAAAATCATTGGCTAATTGTTCTAAGTGGACAAGTGCTCTAATTGTCATTAAATTCATTGTTCATGTCTAAAGTGGATATCTATTGTGAATGATAATTCTATATTGGTAAATCATTGCGAAGAACATCTATCTTGTTTTTTAATAGTTGGGCAATTACGTCTTGGATATCTCTTGTATCTTGTTGGCCAATTGTAAAATTGCACACATTCTTGTGGTTGAGATTGTCTCTTATTTACCATTGTTAAGTACTTATCATCATAACTTATGATCAGTCATAACTAAGTACTTAAAGGAATATTAAACAATCTCACCGTAAAAAGCACTTAAGCCATCTTTGCATTCTAGAACTACTCTTGCTTTAATAATTTACCTCCAAGAATAAGATTGGTTTATAGAAAAATAAGAACACCCTATCATCCTTGCTTGAAAATTATAGCCCCTCTAGTATCGAAAACGGTGACCTTGCAGTTGTCAGAGCCACAATCTCTACAACGCCGGAGGCACCAGGTACGTTAAATTTCAAGGAGAGGGATCATTAACCAAGCCTTTGCTTGCTTCACCTTGACTTCTCTCTACTACTTACTTTAGAGACTAGGCTCAATATAGATAAAGATCAAGGGATACACTTAGTTAGGCATATAATCAAAATAAAGTTGCAAACTCTCTATGCCCTCAACATTACTTGTTCAATGAGAATTCTTGTAATTGTTATTAGAATAATGATATTTTAGTGTTTATTGCTCATTCAGATAAGATCGTCTGTGATCTTATTAGCAGTTTCTTAGAAGAAACTTGTTGTTTCTATTTCTTTGTAGAAACTTGTTGTTTCTATTTCTGTAAATACATTTGTATTATTTATTGAGCTTCTTTGCTCATTGTAAATCAATTCAATTCATTCATTGATTATGGTATTAGAGCTCGGGTATTTTTTTCGAAATAATTTTTTATTTTTGAAAAATTTTGTGCTTCATTTCGAAATTGCTCTCTAGGAATCTGAAATTTTTGGTGTCGCGTTTGTTTTCCACTGAAGCCCGACAGACATTGGTTTGGCATTCAATCTAATAGATCTTTAAAAGGATGCAATTTTAAAGTTTTTTTTATAGCATTTATACGCATTAAGAGGAAATTTCTGGAGAGTTTCAAAGATTAAATTGGTTGGATTGCTCCGATTTGGGTTTCCTGGGTCAGAAGATGGTATTTGAGGTCAACAGGATTCATGCGATTTTTGGAACCACTTTTGAGCTTATCTCTAGTTTCCACCTTCTGAAATTTTTTTACTGGACGCTCCGCAAGTAGAGAATTGTTCTGACGCAGCTGACTTGCATCGATGCACTTCATAGGGCTTCTTCGATTGCCATGGTGGGAGCTGTCGATTTTGTGGGACTTGACATCTACAACTTGGGTTACTGTAGAGTAACGCCTTTTGCTTGCATTCTATTGCTGCTGTTGATCGAACTTCTGACCAGTGATGTGGCATTTATAATTTCCACCATTGCGTTTCCTGACTTCTCGTAGATTCTAGCTGCTTAGCGGTGGTGCAAGTTGCAATTGGGCGGTGGTAGATTCCAGCTGCAACGTAGAAGTCAGGATGCAACTGACGTGATATGCCGCAGCTGCTGTTCCTGAATCACGTTCCACATAATCAACACTGGGATTCTGGCAGGTTACGAGCTCAATTCCTACTCGGCTCTTTGCGTGAGGGCGTAATTATTGAGTGTGTAATTTTTGCAGGTATCATTGTCACCAAGAAGACACCATTACGGTGTGTACTAGACTTCTGCAAGATCGCTATGCCGCCTTTGCAGTAAATCCTAGAGCTGTCTGTGTGGATGACTCAGGTTTTGACTAATCCGAGGGTTTCTTGATTGCTAGAATATACTTTGGTGCACGATTTTTTTTGGCGTCAGACCCAAGCTGGGTCGTTTCGTGGCCCAACGTTTAGCTGACAAGATTGCAAAAGAAAAAGAAGGCGTACGTTTTTGCACTTCATTTGGCGGAGCGAACAAAAGGAATGCACAACTTCGTCAAAATACTAGAACGGGGCTCATTCCTTCAGATCAGCCCGCGATTGAGTCCCTGCACTCACCATCGGACACTGTCTACAAGGACTCTGGCACTCACAGGTTTTGCACTATTGAATTCCTTTATGAAGTTTTTCCTGGGCTTCTTGAATCTGGCAATTGTTTTTTACTGTGCATTGCATCGGTGATTTATGTTGGCGGCCTCTATTTAATTTTAACAATCTCAGAGATTTAGTTTTGCACTCTCAAGATGTCCGAGCACCTTTCCAGCGCAGGAAGTCGATCCTGGTGGACTATCGAGGCACGGTTTTATTTTATTCATGCCCATATTCACTGCGTAGCGAAACAACGTTTTTTCTTCGGCACAAAAATCCCACTAAAATAGCCGGCGTGGTGTTGTTTTCTTTTTTCTACTTAATCATTTTGTTTAAGTAGTTTCGATGTAATTGTTGAGCATGGGAATTTTTGCACCTATCAGATTTTGTCCAGAATAGCTAACATCTGCATTGAAATCCGTGCCAGACTCCTTTGTTGTTTTCTATATCTTGGGAAACATGCAGATGGCTCTGCTAACCAATTTGATGTTGGAAGGCAGTCAACGCTTTAATGGCACCAATTATAACATCTGGAAATAGAGAATGTTGACCATTTTTGAATATAGGCATCTTGACCAGCTTGTTTTGGGCAAAGAGCCCAGTCCTGGTACAGCTAGTGCAGAATCCCGATCAAGATAAGTTTGATGATCGAAATCAAGAGGCTGTTATGCTTCTCAAACTCTCTGTGACTGACAGTTACCACAGATTCCTTTTGGAAAGACAACTGCTGATGGCTCTGCTAACCAATTTGATGTTGGAAGGCAGTCAACGCTTTAATGGCACCAATTATAACATCTGGAAATAGAGAATGTTGACCATTTTTGAATATAGGCATCTTGACCAGCTTGTTTTGGGCAAAGAGCCCAGTCCTGGTACAGCTAGTGCAGAATCCCGATCAAGATAAGTTTGATGATCGAAATCAAGAGGCTGTTATGCTTCTCAAACTCTCTGTGACTGACAGTTACCACAGATTCCTTTTGGAAAGACAACTGCTGAAATCTGGCAACATTTGAAGGAATTGCATGAGACATCCGGCAAGAGTAGAGCTTTCTTTCTAAAGAATCAGTTGTTCTCCATCATGATGGACGAACATATGTCTTTACAGGAACATCTTAACAAGATTAAAGACATTCGAGATCAGCTCGAAGCCATTGGTCGGACCATGGAGGAAGAAGATATGGTAGTCATCACTCTGAAAAGTCTACCAAAACTTTATGATCACTTCATAGAAACGCTCAACATTACCTCCACTAATGTTGATATGAATTTTGCGAAATTATGCACCAAACTTATGCAGTAGGATCGTTGGAAACAAAAATTTGGTAGTGGTGCTTCATCAACCTCCTCATAAAATGCTTTTGCTGCCAAATATCAATCCTCTCAGTCCTTTCAGCTGAAAGGTTCTTCTCAGCGTTCTGATCCTACTAGAAAGAATAATGTACCGTGTAATTATTGTCACAAGTTTTACCACATGAAGAAAGATTGCCGACAGAGAATTGCTTCTGAACAGAAGAGGCAGGGAGGGTTTCATTAGACAATGAATGTTGCAAAACATTCCGAGCAGAATAATCTGTCTTTTACGCCTTTATGGCTAAGAGGTCCTCAGATCATGCCTCGTCTTCTGCGTAGTACATTGACTCTAGTGCATCATGTCATTTCTCTCACAGGCGTGAATGGTTTATTGACTTCTCATCTTTCAATGATTCCGTGGTATTTGGTGGAGGTGAGGTGTACACCGTGGTTGGCAGAGGTACAGTTCAGATCTAGTCTGGTGGGCGCACACCATCTTCCTGAATGTATACTATGTTCCTGGTATGTAGATAAATTTGTTGTTTGTCATCCAGATTATGAGGAACTCTCCTCAGCTCGATGTGGTGTTCAGTGCACACAAGTGCTCCATTATTGACAGGGAAACTCGTCTTACGGTCGTTGTTGGCCTAGAAGATCATGGCCTATACAAGCTTCTTGACACTGATGATTCTCCGGAAGTGGCTCTAGAAGCTCTTGTTTCTCCCATCAGCACTCTGTGGCATCAGAGATATGGGCATCTAAACATTCAATATATCTCTCAGCTATCTCGGGAGGGACTTGTGTCAGGGTTACCTGATATTCAGACTCAATAGTTGGGAGTGTGTGGCGCCTGTCAAGCTGGCAAGCAACATTGTTCATCATTCAAGGATGGAGAATCTTGGTGCGCATCTAAGGTACTCTGGTTAATTCATGCTGATATTTGTGGACCTATGAATACATCTTCAATTACTGGTTGCAAATATTTTTTGCTTATTGTAGATGATTTCAGTAGAAAGATGTGGGTGTACTTTCTAAAATATAAATATGATGTATTTAGTATCTTTCAGAAGTTTAAGTCCTTAGTTGAAAAAGAGTCTGGATGTAATATCATAACTCTTAGGATAGATAATGTGGGGGGGCGGGGATTTTGTTCCTCTGCTTTCTCCAACTTCTGTGATACCCATGGCATCAAATGGCAGTTAACCACACCCTACACTCCTCAGCAGAACAGTGTTGTCGAACATCGCAACTGTACAGTTGTTCAAATGGCTCGTTCCATGTTACAACAAAGGGGTGTTCTGAATAAATTTTGGGCTGAGGCAGTGTTTACTGCTGTCTATCTCCTTAACCGATCACCCACTCACGCTGTTAAGGGGAAGACTACAAAAGAGGTTTGGTCTGGCCGTAAGCCTAAGATCAGCCACCTCAAAGTGTTTGGCTTGGTTGCATATGTTTGGATTCCAGCTGCTAAGTGCTCTAAGTTGGATTCCAAAAGCCAGAAACTCATGATGACAGGGTACAATGATCACCACAAGGCCTATAGGCTGATAGATATAGACACTGGTTGGCTTAGCTTCAGTTGGGACGTGGTATTTGATGAAGACAGAGGGTTCTTTCAGTCTCCTCCTTCTGAGCATTGCTCTAAGGATCAACCTCATAGTGCTTTTCTTCTGTTAGGTCCACCTGATGGGAGGGATGATGCAGCATCAGTGTTTGATGATGCACTACCTGAGCTTCCTCCGGAAAATAATCCTCCTCTTGCTGCGCCTGTTGTTCTTGAGCCTCCTCTACATACTCCTGATATTGGTTCTTCTACTCTCTGGCCTAAATGGTGGGCTAAAACTATTAGTGATCTCTGGGATAATGAGCTCCTTGAAGGTAGAACTTCTGGAAATAAGAGCAAACAACAACCTATAGTCAAGTTTGCTCTTATGGCTAACCTACACAGTGTTTTTGAGCCTCAAAGTTATTCAGAGGCTGAGGGTATACCTGAGTGGGAACATGCTATGGAAGCTGAATTCCAGAGTCTTAAGAAGAATCACAATTGGACCCTTTCTGATCTTCCTACAGGGAAGAAGCCCATTAGCTGCAAATGGGTGTATAAAGTGAAATACAAAGTTGACGGAACCCTAGACAAGTATAAGGCTCACCTTGTTGCTCGAGGGTTCTCACAGAAGGAAGGCATAGACTATGAGGAGATCTTTGCTCCTACAGCCAAGATGAGTACCATATGACTTGTCCTTGCCTTAGTAGCTCAGTTCAGTTGAAAAATCCATCAGATGGATGTAAAGAGTGCTTTTCTGAATGGTGACTTACAGGAAGAAGTCTACATGACACAGCCTCCAAGATTTAAGGTCGCCGGTCAAGAACAGAAAGTCTGTAGATTAGTCAAAGCACTCTATGGTCTGAAACAAGCTCCTCGGGCTTGGTACATGGAAATTGATTAGTACCTAATAGATCATGGCTTTCAGCGGAGTCCATCTGATGCAAACCTATATATCAAGCATACTGATGATGGTATTCTGTTTGTGGTTGTCTATGTGGATGACCTCATCATTACTGGCAGTTCAGCACATTTGATCCATGGGATCAAACAAGATTTGTGCAACACTTTTGATATGACAGATTTGGGACTTCTTCATTATTGTTTGGGGGTTGAAGTCTGGTAGACTGAGAACAACATCTTTCTCTCTCAATCTAAGTATGCTAGAAATCTTGTGGATAGGTTCAAAATGCAAGATTGCAAACCTGCCACGACTCCTATGGAACTAGGGCTCAAACTTTCAGCTCAATCATCCTCACCACTTGTGGATGAAACTTTATTTAGGCAATTAGTGGGCAGCCTCATCTACCTTACTGCCACTAGACCTGACATCAGTTTTGTAGTGAGCTACATTTCACGCTTCATGTCAGCTCCTAAGGCTGATCATTGGATAGAAGCGAAGCGTGTGTTGCGTTATGTGCATGGAACTCCTGATTATGGACTTCTGTACGCTCAGAGTTCTGATCCTACACTCAGTGGTTACACAGATTCAGATTTCAGTTGATGATTGTAAATCTACAGTTGGGTACGTGTTTAGTCTAGGATCTGGTGCTGTCACCTGGACTAGTAAGAAGTAGCAGGTAGTGTCTCTCTCCTCGACAAAAGTAGAGTATCAGGGAGCAGTTAAGGCATCTTGTGAGGCAGTTTGGCTTCGACGTATGCATGCGGATATGCATGTTTCCCAAGTAGGTCCTACTCCCTTGTTCTGTGATAATTAGGGAGTGCTCAAACTTGCCAAAAATCCAGTCTTCCATGAACGAACCAAGCATGTGGAAACCCATTGTCACTACATTCGACAACTTGTTGAGGACGGATCCATTCAGTTGCTGTATGTTCCCACAATGGAGTAGCGAGCAGACATCTTCACCAAGCCCCTTGGTCCTGATAAGTTTGTAAAATTCAGAGGATCTATAGGTGTTGTAAATAGAATGAGAATTAAGGGAGGGTATTAGAATAATTCTATTTTAGTGTTTAATGCTCATTCGGATAAGATCGTTTGTGATCTTATTAGCAGTTTCTTAGAAGAAACTTGCTGTTTCTATTTCTTAGTAGAAACTTGCTGTTTCTATTTTTGTAAATACATCTGTATTATTTATTGAGCGTCATTGCTCATTGTAAATCAATTCAATTCATTCATTGATTAATTGTGTTTCATGACCAACTGTAAATGTTGAGCTCCATTTCTTGGCTCAAACATAAACTAATTTGCTTCCTTTACTTGATCCATCATCTTGGTTTCTTTTAGGATTCCCAAATGGCAATCTTGATTTTCTCCCTTTGCCACTGATGCTATCAACTATATCGTCAAGATATTTCATATTGAATTTAGAGGTCCATCTCCCTCTAGAGCAAATATTCCATTCAATACAACTCCCTCTGACACATGAGCTCTTCTACTTTCGTCACCAAATCATGTAGGATCAACCTTGATCCATCAATCTAGGTGTATTAAATCCGAGGAACTTGTAGAAAGCCTTCTTTTTCCTTACAAATATCATGTAGCTCAGAAGCTTGAGGTAGCTCTTATGTATACTTCTTTCGAAGTCAACATTTACATCCATTTGATGTGGTTTTCAATAGGAATCGTAAACGGAAGTGTACTTGACAAAATGTCCTTTCATATTCTTTCTTCTTGAAGTAATCTTTTGATTAGTACTTCTTGCCAGTGAATCATACTTTGTTTTGGAAGTCACCACTGACTTCATTTTGACATAGATCAAGGCATTCTTCCATCTTGTTAATTTGTTTTCTCCTTTTGAGTCCATACTTTATATAGTATCTCTCTTCATATATCCCTATTTCTGGGAGAGTCCTCTTTGTCTTATCTTTGCTTTCTTCTTCCATCTACTACAAAAGCTTTGGTAGGCTTCATTATGTACTTGCAACCCTTACAAGGAAATCATGGAAGAATAATTACAACCAGGCAGAGAATTTGAAAAGAAGGGACTAACTACCAATAAAAATTAATGTCAGTAGTCATAATTGTTGGAATATCAAGGTCTTTGAGGATTAATATTGATTTTCCTTACTTGATAATTACTAGTGAACTTTGTTGACGTCTTATTAAATTTTGTGTTCTTTTACTTCATCAAGAAATTACCAAAATATAAACAGGAAGATCACAAGAGACAATAAACACAAGATATAGGTTCCACGCTAGGGAAAAGCTCCACAATTGGGGAAAACCCAAATAATCCTCTTCTTATAGAATCAAATCAAATGAGATATCCAAGACCAAGACAACTACCTACATAAGATCCCCAAGTCAAATCTCCATTCTCAATCATGATCCGTTTTCAATAAGATCAACTGGTTTGTCACATGATGCCTCGCCCCACAGTGATAGTTCGTCCTTCCTGTAGCTCTCATTCTAGTCCTCTTCTGCTTTTCATAAAATAGTCATTACCTTCCTTCTTCAGTTTGTAAAGCATCACAAAAACTCACATATAGTTGCAGACTTCTAGCTTTAGAAAACTTGTATCCTTTCATCTTGAGTAACTCGCATTCCTTTCAGATTGTATTCCATAGGAAATTCACATATATTGCTTTAGGACTTTGGCGAAATCATTTGAGAACTTAAACGAATTTTTTTGCCACTGAAATTCACACTTTACTTCCACAGAAAAACTCAACGAACTTCTGATCTCTTTGGTGGAGTATTTACACCAATATATATTTCTTCGTCACTATGAAGGATCTTTTTGACTAAAACAAAAATTATTTTCCTTTTTCTTACAAAGAGTTTGTTGACCACTTTACATCAACTACCTTATAGAAGTGTACATTTTCGCAAGAAGATTCCATCATGCTTGGGCAGTGAAGTTTATCTAGATTTCAACATCATTTTCAGTGATTTTTTTTTAAAATTTGTCAACCCATTCTGCAAGTTTATAATGTAAATGATCCTAGTAAGACTATCTATGTATGTAACAACCTAAGTAATCTTATTTTTTTGGTGACGATATCTATCTTAGGAGGTTTTTTGTCTCATTGATTCATGTGTGTTTCTAAACACGGATGATCGACATAGTTTTTTCTTCCGACCTCGCCCCAAAGCTAGGGTGGATTTTGTCGTCAAGATTTTAGGTAAGTCCTAGTGTTCTAGTCGAGTTTTCTATAATGTAATTTGGGAGTAATTTAACTTAATTGACTAAATTGCTTTATTACAAATTACTTGGTTTACTAGATCATATTTGAGTCGCAGAATTGGGTAAATGATTGAGGGTCTATAACGAACGGGTGTTTCCTCTTCACGTAGTAAATTGTAATATATTGATGTAAAAATTATTTTAGTGAATGGTCCCTCATATTTAGACACCATGGCTAAATTATTTGAGGGATGGAAAAATTATTAATGTGAGTCAATTAATTAAATTTTTTGGCAAAAATAAATTAAAATTATAAGCTAGAAATTTAACTAATTTTAACTCTTAGGAAAAATTAATTCTCCAAATTAAAAAATTCGTGGGTTTTAGAAGAATTAATTTTTGGAGGTCCCTGGTCAAGGGAATATCCAAAATTTCAAAAGATTTTGGACTCTTGGGCCTTGATAGTTAATTCAAAGTCAATTTTTTGAGGAAATAAACTCTAAATAATTAATTTTGAGTCGATTAAAATTCAATTAAATGAAAAATTCGAATTTCCTCAAAAAATAAAATCATTTGGATGGAAGAGATTAACAGATAATTAAATCTTTTTTAACGGCCGAGATTAATTTGACGGAAATCAAACCAACTAGATCCGATCATTGAATCACTGAATCATGTACTAGCTCTTGTAAAATTTTCTGGAATACTACAACACAAAGTCTTTGGAGTTTTATCTGATGATAGTGTTCCTTTCTGATATTTTATGGTAACTTGTATTTAAAATTTTACTGATCTTATTTATAAGCTGTTGGTTAATAGCTCTTGTAGATTAATCTATTGCACAGGTATATCTTGCTTAGGTTGTTCGGTTTTAAGATAGAATTAAGATTTTTAATTGATTAGCAGGTATCTCTAATCTTTAAAGATTTAATGGTTATTTTTTATCTCTGTTGGTTTAACATCTTATTTTATAAGTGTGCAAAAATCATTTGATTCAGAAATTTTGGGCGTTTGGGGAAGTTCTCGGTTGAACTAGCCGACTCCCGAAACTTAAGATTTGGAGGGCCTCTCGGATTAAAATTCCTAGATTATCTAACGAATTATATTTTGCAGGGGTGTCCTAGGCTAGTACTTAAAACTTAAAAAAATATTTCTCTTCAAAATATTGTGCTAAATTGTTAGATCTGACTAGAAAGAGTCTCAAACCTGCAGATCTGGGAGCAGAGTTGGATTCATACTCCTAAGATCTAATAGATATGTAATATAAGTTTATAGATCTGATTTTTTTTTTTTTTTTGATTAACTTGAGATTTGGGTATAATTTCATATTTTTGTATATGTATTGGGTCTTGGGTTTATGTTTTTCGCTTGTGAAAAAACAGATCTAAAGTTCTACAAGGAGATTTTTTCAAGATCTGAGATAGATCTAGGCCCTGGGAGGTAAGATCTTGTCTTAGAAACAAATTTTTGAGGGAAAAGTTTCAGTTAAAATCATCAAATTATTTTTTCCAGATCTAGGTTTTTCTCATAAAATAATTGAAATAGAAATACATTAGTTTGAGATAAAGTTTTTTGGGAGATTTTCTTAAAATTTTTTAGGGCCCTTGGGCTACCATTTTTCTTCCCATCTGTTGCCTTGAAGCTCCTGCTATCTCCTCTTCATTTTTGATTTTTTTTTTCTCCTCATAGTCTCCTCTACCCGTTTTCCTCTGCTCCCTCAAATCGCAACTCCTCATCTCCTCACGCCCTCCATATCCTCTGCGTTTTCTCCCTTGCTTCTCCCTCTTCTTGTGTTTTTTCTCCTTATGAATTTCCTAACCCTCATCCCTATGCGTGAGCTCCTTTTTGCCCGCGACCCTAAGCCTTCTCCTTGTGTCCCTTCTTTTCTACTCAATGACTCGCAACCTTGGCCTGCGGCTCCTTGTACACCTGCATGAGCTCCTCTACCGTGGCCCTTCATCCTCTGTCCATCCTCTTCCCACTGCACACAGCCAATCTTCTCTCACTGCTTGTGTCCCTCATCCTCTCCCATTTGCGTCCGTTTCCCATCAAGCTCGCAGCTCCGTGTGAGCTCCTTTCGTCTGTGTTCCCTGCCAAACCCGCCTTTCTCCTTAGTTGCTCATCCATCGACCTACATACAAACTCACCCTCACTTCAACTCATTTAACCTAAAACCAAAAAGAAAGTGTATTTCAATTTAAATTTTTTAGAGTGGCCTTTGGCACTTTAAAAATTTAAATTTCATTTCCTCATTAAACATTTGCAACATTAAAATCTTTTCTGATTTATCACCCCTTTGAGAAATTTTTTTTTTTTTATCACATTAAAATTTATTTTTTTGAAGTATGACATAATTTTTAAAATCTAAAGCTATTGTTAAATTTTTTGTGATAAAAGCTTCAGGGCTTTAAATCTTTGAAATATTTTTGTGGGGTAAAATTTAAAAAATTCTTCTATGGTTTAAGGCACATAAATTTTTTAAATTTCTCTAAGTTTGACTATAGGAAAGGAAATATTTTCTGGTTTTGAGTTATTTAGAAAATCATTTAATTCCATAATTTCTTGAAGAGGTATTTATTTGATTAGTATTTAAATTTCATGGTTTTTCCTAGTAACTAATTTTCAAAATTTAAGTGCTTAAGTATTTTGCATGCTTCAACAAAGTTTCATGATCATTGGCATTGGATTTTAAATATTTTAGTGCTTGATATCTATTGAGATCGCTCATTGCTTAATTAATTCTAAGTACAAATTATTTACTTGAATTATTAGATGTTTCGTGCATATTTAGTTTTGAGAATTTTCAAGTAATTGTGATCAACGTTTTTATTGAATACTCTATTGTGGACTTGTGGAAAATTGTATATCTTTCGGTTCTTAAAATTGAGTATTTTGAGAATCTGTTTAATTGAGATTTTTCGTTAAAGTACTTAGCATTTAATTCAAAGTAAATCGTAACCTAAGTGCTTAAGTCTTTAACATCTCATTTCATATAAGTTAGTTGATCATCCACCTAAAGCAACATTTGTCATCTTGTTACTTGGTGAATCATTTATCTTGCAAGTCTTTTTTTTCCTGAGCATTGTATTTAAAGGCATTGGTCTCATAACTTCAAATCTAGTTTGTCTAAATTTAATTGGATATCTTAAACATTGCTCAATTAATCTTGCTTGCATCTAATTTAAGTCAAGTTAATAATATAGCTTTCAATGCATCTCTTAGAACTTGTTGGTTCTCAACAAATTTTCCTTCATCATCCATCTTTCACCTCTTAGGGACTACCCCCCTTAGCTTGCATAGGAAATAGCTAGAACGGAGTGGATAAAGTTTACACTGACAACCTTTGTCCTAAGCGTTGTGGCTTTTGGTGTACACTTTGGGCGACAACAGAGTCCAAATGGACTTTGACTCAAATTTAATTATTTGACTCAAACAAAACTTAGAAAGCATGAAGAACATGCTTAATGTTAGTTTTTATAGCATCAGATGTGTTCTAGCCACGAAATTTGGTGGAGAGACTAGAGTACATGAGATTTCGAAAACCCAGAAATCATTTTTGGAAATTCTGCCTAGAATTGTCTCAATTAGATTATTAACTGTTTTGTAAATATTTCGTAAGCGTAAACTTTGGGAATATGGCTAATTAATCAGTGTTAATTGAGATAAGGTGAGAATCATTTAGAAACTCACACAGATCGATCCAGAGAAGATTCTAGCCATTGATTAAGTTTTAATCTTCGTCGTTGGTGCTTCAACAATGGATTATAAGAGGAGATCGATGTGGTGATGGAGAACACACCAGTGCAGATACTAAGTTGCCCAGGCGGTTCGATTTTCTCAGTGATTGTAACTCGACAGAGAAAATAGAGCCAGAGGGTGATTAGCAGGTGGAAGAGGAGGGTAGCAACATTCCGGGAGGAAGGTTTCCAGTTCCATGAAGAGGGAAAGGAAGGAAGGCCGAAATCCTCATAGGGTCAGCGTAAACTCTGCACAAATGGATCAAAATTCTTGTGTATATGCTAGAATTTCTGAGTTTTTAGTATTTTATTTTCTGTAGTATTTTTATTATAAGACTCCACATGAATTATGGATTCGTAAGAAATCCTCTCTTTCACATCTCAAGGTGTTTCACTGCAATGCATATGCACATCTTCCACAGGAGAAAAGAACCAAGTTGAATAGTAAATCTGAAACATGCATATTTATCCCATATTTATTTAGTGTAAAGATGGTTTAAAAGGTTACAAGCTTTGGAACCCAGAAACAAGGAAGGTTTGTACTATCATGATGTGGTACTTAGAGAGGTGAAGGATGTTATGAAACAGGAAGTCTTATCAAAGGAAAATGAGTGATAGAAGTAGAATTTGAACTAAATGAGGAAGAATCAAACTCTACAAGAGAATAGGAATCAGAAGAGGGAGAACTGCACACTCCAGTGTTGAGGAGATTAGTTCAAGAAAGAAGGAAGCTAGACAGGTAGAGTCCATTTAATTTTTCAATTTTTTTTATTTATTTTTTACTGATGATGATCCTAGAACTATCAGGGAGGTAGTGGATTCAAAGGATGGAAAACTATAGAAGAAGGCCATGATGGAAGAAATAGTAGCCCTAAACAAGAATGATGAGTGAGATCTGGTAGAACTACTGGCTGGAAGAAAATCGATTGGCAACAAATGGGTGTTTAAGAAGAAGATGAATGTTGAAGGAAAAATGGAGAAGTTTAGAGCTCGATTAGTAGTGAAGTTTATTCATAGGTGTCATGAATTGATTTTGGTGATATTTTCTCTCATGTTGCCATGCTAGCTTCTATTATATTACGTTTATCTGTTTCTACTACTCTATATTTTGAGGTAAAAGAAATGAATGTGAAAACAACATTCCTACATGGGGATATGGAAGAAGAGATCTTCACGAAGCAACTAGAAGGATTTTCATTGAAGGGTAAGAAAGAATGGGTATGCAGGTTAAATAAGCCTTTCTATGTGTTAAAGTAATCACCAAGGATGTGTTATTAGAAATTTGATACATATATGCAGGGACTTGGTATCACAAGGAGAAAAGCGAATAACTTTGTGTATTTTAAAATAGTTGGTGATAGTGTTATTTATTTGGTTTTACATGTCGATGATACGCTGCTAGTTATAAATGATAAATAAACTATCTAGGATGTGAAGACCTAGTTGTTCTCTAAATTTGTCATGAAGGATCTTAGTGTTGCAAAATTAACGTTGGGCATGGAAATTAAACGAGATCAATAAATGAGGAAGCTTTGGTTAAAATAGAGGAATTATGTTGAGAAAATATTGCAAAATTTTAATATGCAAGATAACAAACCAGTGAAGGTTCTTATTCACGTAGGTGTACAACTATCTACAGAACAGTGTCCCAAGGCACAAGAAGAGGAAGGGGACATGTCCATGTTTCATATGCAAGTGTAGTTGGTAGTTTGATATATGCAATGGTATGTACCAAACCAGACATTACACATGCAATGGGAGTATTGAGCAGGTTTATGTCAAAACTAGGGAAGGATCATCGGACAATAGTAAAGCAGGGCGTGGCACTAGTGATTATGGTCTGTGCTACCATGTAAGACTAGAATTGGATAGAGTGTTGGACATATGCAACTTTTTTTATGCCTTCTGGGTTTGAGATTTGGATCAGAGAAGATTTACAAGTGAGTATGTGTTTAACCTATTTGGAGTAGTCAGTTGGATAAGAAAGAGACAATATGTAGTGGTACTTCAAACTATAGAGGTTGAATACATGGCAACTACTCTTGCAAGCCTGTAAACAATTTGGTTGTAGATATTGTGTTTAGTTATGGGGTTGGTACAACAAGCTATAAGGATATATTGCGATAGCCAAAGTGCATTATTCTTAGAAATGAACCATGCTTATCATTCAAAGACAAAGCATATTGGTGTCCAGTATCACTTTGTGAGGGATATGGTTGAAGACAAAAAGGTGTTGCTATTAAAGGTGGAAACATTGAAGAATATTGCAGATGCATTGACAACTTTTGTGAGCACTGAGGATTTTTCTTGGTGTAGAGAAATAATGGACATTACAGCCCTGGACTGATTACTTGTGTACTCTTGCAACCCCTTGTGTGAAAAGAAGACAATAAGAGGGAGACTATTGGGTATTGTGTTATATCATTTGCATGATTAGCACCACGCATTCTCATGGCGTGAAGGGTCTAGCGGGGGAGTAGTAAGGGGTTTGGAAGAACCCCATGCCGAGGGGATTACAAGGGGGCAACAAACCCCCTTGTCGAGGGTTTCGTCCAAAAAAAAAAGTATACAGGCCTGAGGATGGTTGGGTGGACCAAGGATGACAGTGGACCGAAGGATGGGAGCAGACCTAAGGATGGTGTGTGGACCCACCCATGGTTTTATGCATGGTTTTGGATATAATGGTTTTACCCATGATATTTTGTAGATCTGGTCAAGGGAACTATGATTATGTTCTATCCATGGTTAATGGATTAGGGGTTTATGAATGATTTGACATGTATATAATGTATTTTAACATTGAAAGGAATATAATTAAAAATCAATATGGTTTTCCCATTTTTGGTATCTAGGAGAAAAATCTTTGTGTGTATTTTATTTTCTCGCCATTGTATATTTTTCTTTCTTTAAGAATTCATTTGTAGGTAGTTTTTGTAAAAGGGTTAAAACCTTCAATTCCTTTTTCTTTCATAGATTCAAAGGCCATATTTCCCTTGTTAATGAGGAACTTTGACTAATGAGAACTTTATTTGGAAAGAACCATGACCACAAGAACAATGACGTTGCAATTTTGATTGTGAATGGAAATATGGCATTTCTTCATCAGTCATAATTCTAGGGAATAATCCCTTTGTCACCTAGGAACCTTGACTGAAAGGAAGTATGACCAACCTTTATTAGTCTTATTTATAGGGAATTTATTGATCATGAACTTTGATAAACGAACTGTTATGACCATTGACCTATAATCATCTTATCCATTCATTGATCAAAGTTCTTGCCACTTAGAGTCACTACAGTAATATTTCCCATTGGATATAGTTACTATGGGTTACAGTTACTATTGGCTAGAGTTCTTAAAATCATAGTTCTTGTTAAATTGATTCCAAAGTCTATTTTTTCAATGTATCCATTATCTAATAAAATCTTTTTGAGATGGTTAATTTCATGTTCTGGTTATTCCTTATCTAAAAGCATTATAGCTCGAATTGTTAGAGTATTTATTAATTTAACATTTGTTGGGTCGTCAATCAAGAACTCTAAGAACTATGACCATAAGAAATATGATGAAGGAATGTTTACAAACAAAGGAACTACGACCTTCACTTGTTGGTCATAGTTCTAGGGAATAGTACATACCAATCGAAGTTTTTGAGATCATAGTTGGAGGGTGGAGAGAGGGAGAAAGAAAAAGAGAGAGTGATGGGGGGAGGGAGAGAGAGGGAGGTGAGAGAGAGGGAAAGAGAGGGAGGTGAGAGAGGGAAAGAGAGGAAGGGAGAGAGAGAGGAGAGAGGGAGGTGAGAGTGAGAGGGAGAGAAAGGGAGAGAGAGGAAGAAAGAGAGAGATGCGGGGATAGATAGAGATTAAGGAGAGAGGGAGAGACATATATATGGAGTTGAAGGTGGAGAGAGTGGGAGGAAAGAACAATGACATAGAGAGATAGAGGTGGAGAGAGAGTGAGGGAGAGAGGAGAGGAGGTAAGAGAGAGAAGAGGAGAGGAGAGAGATAGGGAGAGAAGGAGAAGAGAGAAATAGGGAGACACATAGATGGAATGAAGAGAGAGAGAGAGAATGAGAGAAGGAGGGAGATAGTGACAAATTTGGAGGGAAGAGAGAGGGAGGGAGATAGTGACAAATTTGGAGGGAAAATAGAAGGAGATGAGTGATGGGGGGAAAGACAGAGGGAGGTGGGAGAGAAAGGGAGAGAGATAGGAATAAATTGAGAGTAGGAGAGGGAGAGAGGAAGAGAGACTAAGTTGGAGGGGGGGAGAGGGAGGAAAGAAGAAAGGCATAGAGGGAGAAAGGTGGAGATAGAGAGGGAGTGACCAGGGAGAGATGGAGAGAGAGTGAGGGAGAGAGGAGAGTGGGAGGGAAGAGAGGGAGGAGAGAGAGGGAGAGAAGGGGAAGAGAGAGGGAAAGGAAGAGGGAGAGAGAGAGATAGATAGATATGAAGAGAGAGCGTTATATTTGGGGGGTGAGATAGAGAGAGGGAATAAGAAAGAGACACATAGATACCAATATGGATAATATATAACTAGCCTAGTTCCATCTTAACCTTGGATCTATAAAGTGCCAAGAGGGATCAAATATCTTGAGGTGAGAACCTTTCCTTAAGTTTTGCACTCAAAAAATAGGTTTGCACCTCGAGAGATTTGATCCCTCTTGACACTTGATAGATCGGGATTTAGGATGGTTTATCTAAAAAATGTTCATAATTTTATTAATAAAAACAAACTTACTATATAAAAAAAATGAATTTAGAAAATATTTATGTCTAACATCTAACATCTAACTCCTACATATCTAGTGATTAAATAAAATTTGAAACAAAATTGAAAGAGGAAAAAAATTTGCTTATAACTAATATATTTTTGTATGAGATTTATTTTATTTCTATTTCTATTTAATTTGTAATGCCTTTATATGATATTTGTTAAATATATAATTTAGTGCAATGGTTTAAAAACAACATTTTAAAGTTAGGGAATTGCACATTCCACAATTTGGAAGAATGATTAAAATGAATTCAAACAGTCTATAACAAGTTCAAAAAAGTAAGACATGTAACAAATTAATATATAAGAAGTTAATATTTTCATATGAATTTTTTGGGAAATACTTTTACATTTATCTTTATTGTGATTTATATTTTTGTATAAATAATAATTTTACTATTGTGGACTAAGTTATGATGAGGATAATTTGGTTATTGATAATTGTGTATAACCATTCAAAAAACAAAAGTAAGTTGAAATTATATAACTTCATGAATATGAGTAACGTTACCTGAATATAAAGGTTTATTATTACATTTTAGATATAATGAGGTTTATATAGTTCATTAAGGGAGGATAAAGGAATTTGGAACCTTACTTAGTGCTACAAGGGTAAGGGAATATAGATACGACCAATAAATAGTTGTAATGTATGGGAAAATAAATTTTAATAATTATTTTATGAACTAATTGTCTTTTATACTTGTCCTCATATTAGAATATGTTTATACTATTAATGAAAGTAATAACCTAGCGATCATGGCATAGTTTGAAAATGCAATTCCAGTTGATATGAATGATGGGTTCAAATACAAAACGAATTCAAGATAATTGTTGAGCCTGATTCCTAATTAATGATTATTGGATTGTCTTTCTTTGAGGATGTTTCATTTCGAAGATGGAAATTATGGCAATAAAAGCATAACCATGGACATTAAGAAAATAACATCAAAGATAAAGTAACATACAATCACATAGTATGTTAAACTGGTCGTCGTAACATGTGGTAGTAAATAAGACACTAGTCGTTCAGGGAAGATGTGGAGATAATCAATAAATTGTCATGGTTAGATATGATAAAATATTGAAATTTCTAATGTAAATGTTAATTCCTTTTAGATCCCGGATTCTTTATTTATTGTTTGTATGCTTAAATATAAATTAGCTAAAATGCAAGCAATATCAAGTGAAAATACATACAGACACTAATCAAAATAGGCACAATTTTTCCTTGGGAAATCCTTACGAGAGAAACCTAGCTAGAAGGTGAGGTTTCTTTGATATCTATTCTCTGGTATGGAAAAATGTGTAGATACAAAGAAAGAGGTACTCTCTACAGAGTTGCCTACGACCTATGCCTTGTAAAGTTTCTACAAAATATTAATCCCCCTTTTATTTCTCTCTGACATCCCACTCCTAATTGATTTGCTCAAATATGGAAGAAAATATAATACCATGAAATGGAACCCCTACTCCTCTTAGTGGCCTAGTATTTAACATAACCTAATATCTAATCATATGAAAGGTTTGACTCCCTCAACCCTCAATTATAGTTTTAATTTTGGACCTTCTAGAGTCTTTTTGAAATTCCATACATGGCTATCCCAATATACATGAGTAACAGGGATTAATGTGACATCGACTTGTACCATGGCAGTAAATATGGTAGATCAACTTGTGAGAGGCATAAATTTTGTATACAAACTTTGAGTACTGGATGGTCTCAGACAAGCATTAATTTTTTTACCCCAAAAAAATTGTTTAATGCCTCAAAATCGTTATGGAAGATTTCAAACCCAAATTTTCCAACTTGGGACCCATCGATAAAAAAGACCCTACAAGCTCATTCATGTAATTATTCCACTTTGAAAGCATTAAGATAGATAAAGAACAATATAATAATTCAATATGAATCAAGAGAAATTATAGATGAGAAATAGTATCACAAATCCCTAAATTACATACAAATGAAGTCAAAATTGGAAGAAACTTACCCTTCAAAGAATACAAAACCCATGAGAAGATAGAAAAATAAGTATAAAGAAATGGGGATTTTAAGAAATGAACGATGATAACCTATTGTAGTGCTCATAACCATGATCAATCTAGAATGATGATATGAACATAAAAGAGTAATAAATGGATACATAAAGTTAAATATGTGAAAGTTTCTCAAACAAGTGTAAGAAATCAACCAGAACATTATGGAGGCTTTTGTAATTAGGGAATAGTCATGATGAAATAACTTATCACTCTACTTGTATATTGTAAATAAGCATGTGGCAAGAGGTTGTGGAATCACGAATGTGTGGCAATAACTTCATATGTGGAAAAAGAAATAAACTATGTAGACTAATGAAAAAACACCTAGCATGAAGTGTATGAAGGAATGTTGTGAGAAATTTTATAATGAGACCTTGAGAAGGATTATGCATAATTGAAAAAACTAATGAGAATCAACTAAGGGAACTTGCACAAGAATGATGACCCCAGAAATGCAAATGGGGATATCATGAGGAACACATGCCTACAAGAACGTGTGCCTGTCCTTAGGAATGCACACGTGGCCCTAGTTGTCTAGGCTCTAGAAGGCCCAAACTAGGCTACCTACTTAGCATGGCTCAAAAGTGTACGTGCATTATTAGGAAATATCATTATGCAATTTGAAAACATTAACTTTATGCACTATGAAAACCCTAACTTTGTGGAATTTGAAAACCCTATCAATTTGGAATGTGGAAACTCCAATATAGTAAGTTCAAATTTGAGTGCATAATTAGACAATGTAAGTAAACAAACCATATTTACCTTGCATCACAAGTTGGTGAAATTTTTCAATGTATATTGAAGTGAAATTTGAAGACCTTAACTTTGTGCAATTTGAAAACCCTATTTTTATGGAATTTGAGAACGCTAGTATTGTAGAATTTGATGGAATGGAATCGTATAGATGTAATTGTGGTTTATACCATTATAACTAATTTATTCTCAACACTCTATATCTCTCTATTTCCATTTACAAATTTTCATAGTTCCCTTATCAATTAGGAACTTTTAATTTATTTTTCAAGAATCATGACCACAAGAATTATGATGTGGGAGCTTTGACAATGAAATTAAACTAGGACCTTTTTTTTTTTTTTTTCATTTCAGTCATAGTTCTAGGGAATAATTCCTTTATTAGTTAGGAACCTTGACTCACAATAACTATAATCAATGTTTATTAGTCATAGCTATAGGAAATTTATCGTTCAGATAACTATTATGACAAACCACCTATAATCATCTTAGTAATTCATTGATGAAAGTTCTTGTCATATAGAGTAATTGTGGTAATAGTTCTCATTGGTTATATTTACTATGGGTTATAGTTCCCATTGGATAGAATTATAAAGGTCGTAGTTTTTCTTGAATTGATTCAAAAATATATCTTTTCAATGTATCCATTATTTAATGATGAGCACTAGGAGAAATGTATCCATTATTTAATGATGAGTAGAGAGAGAATGATGAGAATTATCCACCAAGATGAAGAGACCTTAATATTATGTTATCCAGACGTATGCATGTATGACACTGATAATCTTGGCACTTTTATAACATCCTCTTCCTCCCATATTTTGGTCATCCATTTTTTGTCAACCCCTTCTTCTGAAGTAATCTTCGTTAGGATCACTGCTATAGTTTCCAAATGGTTAAGTGATATGGTGATTTGACAAGGTAGTTTAAATATTAAATGTGATGGGGAGGTTTTTTTAGTTTTAAATTTAAATTCAAAATCTTAAAGTTGCAGTATACCACCTCTCACTTGTCTCGAAGACTATTTCAAAACCACTTTGTTTAGTTCAAATCAATGCAGGGAGATGGAAGAAAGTAGAGCCAAGACATAAGCAAGAGGCTCCATAAAGGACATTTCATTGTAGTATATGTTTTGTGACTTTTTCTTTGTTGGAAGCAGTCTTAAAATAATATCTTGAACATTCTATGGTCTTTGCATTTTCTATTCATGATCTTCTCTAACAACAATTTTACATGGGGTATTTCAGACAATGAGTCTTTCATTGACAGTTTGGACTAATCTTTGAGTAATCTCCGATTATCAATCTTAGATATCAAGCGACCTCAAGTTTGGATAACTAGTTATGGCATCTAATTACTTGTTTTCTCATTCTTTTCCAAATTCTAGCAAATAAGTGTGTTCAAATATTCCACATTACAATTAGTAGGTCGATTGTTGAGTTACTACTTCTAGAAAGCATTCATTTGAAGTAAATTAAGCCAACTTTCAAAACTATAATGACGAAATTTTCTAAGAGAGAAAGCCAAATGTTTGTAGCAGAATTGCACATGAACCAAATGGAATCTTTGTGTACACAACTAGAATCTCCATTGTTGCCACACCACTATTTATACAGATAGATGCTTCATCAATTCCTTTAAGACACCATCCTCTGATAAGGGAAAGGATGTGTGCACCTAAGAGGCCCTCAACGAGAAACCAACACTGCAATCCAAAGTAGACGAAATCTACATCTTATCATATGGGTCACTAGTATAATATAATCTATGGAATTCATCTCCATGACTAGGATCTCACATATAGAGACATATAGAATAGTAAGTAAAAACCAAAAAGAAAATCTTATATCTTTATTAAATACTTAATTGATAAGTTATCTTTATTTTGTAACACATTTGTTAGATTATTTAAATTTATATGTTTTTTGTTACTTTCTTAATTATTTTACTTCTAACCCTATGTTTTCAACAAGAAAGTGTGTTGGTATCTAACCTTTTTACTAATTTAAATTACTATAAAGGTTTTTACAAATTTTAAACCCATCAATTAAAGCAATTATAGTTCAACTTTTTTTTTAAACAATATGACAGACATGATTTAATACTTCACTATTTTAAATATCACTCTAGGTGAAAAGATTGTAATTACAAGAGAAGAGTTTTCCATTCCATCACCACATAAAACCTTACCATACAACAATGTATTAACAATCTTTTTGATGTTTTCTTGAATTTATGCCTTCTTACTAAGTCAAACTGACAAAAATAATCAGTACTATAGAATGACTTAGCATATTACAATTAAAAATCCTTAAATATTTTACCCTTTTTTAATAGTTGAAATATTTTTCCATTTATCTTATTTATTGAAAAAAATTGCTTCAAAATAATACATTTTACAGCCTATTCTTACAATCAGGTAAGTGAGAACTTTTGCAGTTGGGATCCTCTAACTTCAAGTCTACTCTACTATTATTAGCCGTTAAGTTAGTTTTGGTAATAAATAAATAAGTTTTCTTATCGTGGTTAAGTTAGTTTTGATATTAAATAAATAATTTTTTTATTGCTCATTTTATTTGAAGTTCTGAAATCAACGAGGTTATAACATCCAACATATTAAAGTAGTTTCTCCTTGGAAAAAAAGAATTAACACAAAATTTGAACTAAAAATTTCAAAAAAATGTTATCAACTAATTTATATCTAAAAAAATTGTAAAATTTATAATTAAATTTGTTTTTATAAGTGGATGTTTTTATTATCAAAATATTGTTTTTAACCACCTAATCCAGAAAGCCCTAAAACTAACAACCGAATTGAGAAAGCCCTACAACCAACATAAAAATAAGAATATGATGTAAATCTCTACATTCATTATCAAATCGAATCATAGTGTCCCGTGATCTTGATCTTGAGAGTGATTTAATAAATTTCCCATGCATTGTGAATAATTTACACATTTTTACTGCGCTGGAGAATTCACCAATGCCTTGTTTGTATTCAGGATTAGCTTTCGTTTTTAGGATTATAGTAGTTAACGATTAAAAACCAACCTAGACTGATTTTTTTGAGAATTAAAGCCAATTTTATTAATTAAATGGAAATTGCTCCAGCAGCTGCAGATGAGGAAGAGATATGGCTATGAGAAGCCTCTTGCTAATGTCCATTATGGAGTTGCCTTGGATGTTGTTGCCGTGGGGGACGGTGCTGAAGTCAGTGCGTTAGAGGTTCATAATGAAGCAGAGAACCATCTCTTCCCTAATCGATATTCTGTTTCAGAAACTCCACGCTCAATATTTTAACTTGAAATCCCAGGGGGGAACGCATTTGAATTTTGAAATCTTTTGGTGCGGAGGTAGCATTAAATGTATTTAAGTTCATGTCTTATTCATGGCTCCTGTAGTCAGAGGTATCGGAAATGGTAAGGGCTAACGAGCCTGCTATAGGGCACTAAATGCTCGCTTAGCTGCAAGCTCAATAGGTATATAACTTTCGGTGGGGATGGAGTGTTCGGAAAGCACCGCGTGCGTCTGTTTTAAATGGCTATCGAACTTGCAGCTAAGCGGACATTTAATCCCTGATAACAGTCTCGCTAGCCCTTTCCATCGGAAATCAAGAGAGATGAGTTATCCAAATATTTTTTTATTAACAGAACTTATTAACAAAACAGGCAACTTAGATGGATAGGCCCCGCTAGCCACGTCAACAGGTTTGAGCAACCTGCAATCGAGCTAACCTCGGCTGTACGAGGTATAGAAGCTGCTTAGTCATATTATGACTAGTTCAACGCTCAAGCCCCGCTTCCAGCTCAAGGGAGGAGTAGCTGCCATGCAGCCTCCCTTGTTTAACAAGTGATCATTCCCATTGAAAAATTAGCATTGGCTAGATTTACACGAAAGCATTACAACTTCCTCCGAAGCGAACGATTTGACAGAATTTCGGTTGACGGAGAAATGCTGAAAATTTCTGGTTAAAGGGCTTGAGTTTTTTCATCCTAAGGTCTCTGCAAGTTGTTTTTGGAGAACAACTTGGCTTCCTCTTCGACACCAAAGTTGATCAAACTTTCGCAAATCAACTCATGCAAAAATGCCTTATATGAATGAATCTCATTAAAAAAAAGTCATTGTAACAAGTTTTGCATCATCAATGATATCTCCAAATGATCTAAGTTGATCTGTCATCTCGGAGACTCTCATGAGATAAGTGACAACTGAATCTAATCTAGAGATCACGATACAACAAAATTAATGTGTCAAAAGGCCACTCTCCTATAGTGTTCTTGCTCTCGAACAATCCCATCAAGACATCAAACATTTCCTTTAATCAATGAACGAAGAGTGGAGATTAACGATGTACTAGAAGAAAGTGTTAAGGAGGAGATAATCAAAGTGTTATTGTTGCTAGGGTGATTGACAGGTAGATTATAGAAAAAGTCCAGTGGGTTCATTAAGGTATTTCATATATTTTGAATAAGAAAAAGATTGAATTGCAAAAAATTAAAAATAAGAATCAATAATTTATAAACTATTTTTAATAAATGTTTAAATATTATTTCATTTTATTCCATTATTCACTGTAATAGTGACATCTTATGAGGGATGAGGATGAGGAAGGGCTAAGGCAAACGAAGGACATGGGTAGGAAAACGGTCACAGGAGGATGGCACGGGGGTTAGAAATCTGGACAGAAGCTGACTGTGAAGAGAGGGCCATGACATTGAACAAGAATCCAGGTGAAGAGGAAAGGCAACGACTCGGCCTGTGGAATAAGTAATCAAGTCTGGAGACCTATCAGCAGCAGTCAATTTTGGAGACCTATTAGAAGAAGCACTTGAAATAGAGGAAAGATCGGGATGAACCGATAAAATAGGAGGAACCCACTTTATCATGAGAACTGGTTGACTGAGAAATTCCGTCAAATTGTTCGCCCTCGCTTGGGAGGAAGCACCCAGTTCTGGTACTTCAGTTAATCAATGAACGAAGAGTGGAGATATGATGGATGCTAATTTTTCTATGGGAATGACCGCCTGTTAAATCAGAAAAAACTTCTACGATGAGATGAATTTTCTAAAAGTTTGATAAATTTTAAAGACTGTTTTTTCTTCCGAATTTCTTCAATTTGGAGGGATTTAATTCCTAAACATGCATCGATCCTTGTCCATAGGGAAAAAAAACATTATCAATGAAAAACAGTGCTCTAAACAAAGGGCATTCTAAAATTTCAAGCCTGCATGGACCAACTTTTAGTTCAATGCAGTATCTATGGACTAGAAGGTGTCTTTCTCACATAGGTATATCATCTATTAGGTTATGAGGCACATTGTAGGCTGAGAGTTTCAGTTTGGGATTCCATTTGAGGTATTCAGACTATTTACATAAAACATATAGAATATGTCAACTTAATCAATTTGGAAACCATAGCATTCCAATCAAAAGTGGCAGCAACCTTACAAAAAGATTATATCCACCAATACCAAGTACATTACATGATTCATAGATGAGGAGCACTAGAGATTAACATACAGTTCTCTGCATTTGTCCATGAAATTCTCAGGGCATGAGGAAAAACTAGAACAAATGAACTCCAAATTTTCTCCTATGAACGACCATCCCAAGCTGCTAAGAGGAAGCACTACCCTTTGTCTTCAAGCCTGCAGCCTTTTCTGACAGAGCTGAGATAACAAAACCAGATGTAAAATTGTTTTGAATGTGAACTACATTCTCACTTGTGATGTCCATGTTAAATCAACTTTTCAACTCACAAAAAACTAAAGTTCAAAAAATCTAAGTTGTACTCGATCACATTTTAAATTCTTAGTCAGTTACTCACATAAGTCATTTCAGTATCGATAAGTCGATTCAAAATATTTATCTCAGCACCAACGTAACTCAAGGTCGATTTAAAGCAAGTCAATTCAATATCCATTTTTTGTTCCAGTAACTCATCCGTATTGCTGGTCATATGAATTTTTACCTTTTTTATATAGCAACTTCAACATTCCAATGGAATAATAAGCCACAACTTTAAAATTCAAGCAATCCCTTTTGCACCTATGCCCGGTATTTGCAGGTCCATGTGGCATTACCACTTGAACCATGAGAGAAACCATTTAGGTGCCACGTTGTATTTATGATGATGAGGTGGCGTCATTAACAGCCCAAAAGTCTTTTGAGCATAAAATTTTATATGACTCATATTGAGGAGAAATTTATATTATCGAAAAGCTCTCATCGAGCTAGAAGTGATGTCGATAGTATTTTTTTAGTTTTACAAATTTTTGGAAAGGAGAATATTTTCTAATCCCATTTTCATGATAGGTAATGCAGATTGAGTTAACACCTCAATAACACTTTCCACAACTTGAGATAATACAAAGGGGTGGGAGAGAGTGTTACATGAACCATAGTTAATATGGGCTTCGTGTTCAACCATGATTCACCACAATAATCTACAACAAACACCGAGAACCTTGATCAATCATGTACATCCACAATGAACAATATGTTGACCATATTCAACCGTGTTTGACCAATTGAACTATTGTCAAACATTGTTAAACAAACTTAGCCATGGTCATAAATGGTCAAATATTTCCAACATGGTCAATCATTCTCATTGATTGTCACCCATTTTCAACCATACACAACCTTTGTTACCCATAACTAACCACGGTCAAACATAGCCAACAATGGTCATCCTTCGTTAACTATGACCAACCATGGTCATCTTTGGTCAACTTATTCAGCGTTGCAAGCCCCTCATTTTACCCACTTGCTATGGCCAACTAGGGTCAACCATGGTTAGAATGGTCGAACATGGTCAACCAAGGTGTCTGTGGTTGAACATGGTCAACCACTGCCAACATGGGCAACCATAATCTATTATAGAAAAGTATGGTTGACCATGGACAAATATGTCAAACGATGTTCATCCATGTTCAACTAAATAGCCAACGATGGTGACATTGTTGACCATAGTCAAAATCATCACATAATTAAGATAACTAGTCATAGTCATCAAAATCAACATAGTTAACCATAATCAACATATCCAACATAGTAAACATGATCAACCATATTCATCTATTCTTAGATATTGCCAACCATTGTCAACTATGTTCAGCCATAGTCAACATTAGTCAACAATGCTCTTAAAAGATCATCTACGGTCAAACAAGGTGACCATGGTCAAACATGGGCAAGAAGTTCAATCATAGTTAACCAGCGCAACAATTGTCAACCATGGTTAACATGATCAATAATGGTTAAGCATAATTAACCACCATTAACCATTGTCAATCCTTGTCACCAACGACCTACCATGATCATCTATGGTCAATAATCATCAACCATTAGTCAACCATGGTTAATCATCATAAACCATTAGTCAACCATGGTCAATCTGGATTAACCTTGTCAACCATTAACAACCATTATTACGTATCATCAACCATGGTTGACCTTCTTCAACCATCGTCAAACATGGTCATCCATAGTGAACAATGACAAACATTACTCAACCAAATGTTAACAATAGTTAACCATAGTCAACCATAGTAAATCATAATCAACCCTAGTTAGCAATAGTCAACCATCGTACACCATAGGCAACTTGGGAAATAATGGTCAACTAAGGTGAAATATGGTCAAACAATTTTTAATAATGGTCTCCATGGTCTCCATGGTTAATAATGGTCATCCATGAGCAACATGGTTGAACAAGGTTAACCATAGTCAACATGGGCATTGTGGTCATTCACCACCTTCATCTATAGTAAACACGAACAACCTTAATCAATCATGCATATCCATAATCAACCATATGTTGACCATATTCAACCATGTATGACTAGCTGAATTATTGTTAAACATGATCGTGTCATACATGGTCAACTATTGCCAACATGGTCAAACATTTTCACTCATTGTCACTCTTTTTCAACCATACACAATCTTGGTTAATAATGATCAACCTTCGTCAACCATGATCAACCATGCTCATCTTTGTTCAACCATAGTTAACCTAGAGCAACCCATGTTATATCCACTCTTGATGACCAACCATGGTTAGGATGGTTGAACATGGTCAACCATGTGAAGATTCCTAATCCAGAATCCCTACTATAGCAACTGATGATATTTCTCCTACTTGTTGGATTTACATGAACAAGTTATTTGTAGTTTCCTACGACAAACATTGAAATACATACATTGCAGCCTACACCATTTAAAATAATATGTCGAAACAAGAAACTGAACAAGAGAAAGATACAACACAAATGACAGTTATTTTTGGACAAACGTCCTTGGAAAAACCCGATGCAACAGATTTGAGGGTTTTTATCATTAAGAAGAAGTTATTTCCGAATACAACCTCTGAATGCCTTGTTGGTAATCCATTACAAATAATATCACTCAGAAAAAGAAATTAGTGAGATTACCTCACTCTACACTACAGGTCCCAGTTGGTCCAACAGCTAAACCAACGAGTCCCTGACTACTTTTGCGCTGCCCCTATGTAGTCACTGCATGGGCT
Organism: Pinus taeda; assembly: GCA_000404065.3. Taxonomy (NCBI): domain Eukaryota; kingdom Viridiplantae; phylum Streptophyta; class Pinopsida; order Pinales; family Pinaceae; genus Pinus; species Pinus taeda. The sequence goes on along the minus strand of APFE031501722.1, from coordinate 307,826 downwards.
TATGTCATAGCTTCTAAGGCCCTACGTCACCTCTTGCTGGATCAATTTTCTCTCAGGAGATGACTCCATCCCTCTCAGATCATAACTTCAAACCTTCTCAACAAATTTCAAACCTCTGTGTGGAAGGCTTCTATGCTACTTTGCGTGGGCCCTTCCTGGCTTTGCGTCACCCTCTCTGGGCACTGCACTACGTCTTCTGTGTGTCTCTCTACCTCTCTGCGAAGTATTCTTGGCTCTAGAGAAGATCCTCCAGCCAAAAATATCTTTGCCCCTCTCTGCATGATCATTATGAAATCACTACGCTGCCTCTAGCTTGAGCAATTCGATCTGACTGATCAACTCTCTTTGTGTCTTCCAAATGTCCCTCAAGCCTCCTTAAATAGTATTCTCGTTGACATTCACCGACCCAGATTAGAAGCTAATGAATGGCTAAGATCATTTCTGGTTAATCCTCGTCTTCTTCTAGAAGTTACACCCACAGTTAGATTAATACCCTTTAATTATTTTAATTTCCTAAGTTTAGACTTAGGCATCCATTAAAGATTATTTATTATTTTAATAAAACTGTCTCCGGGTGGAATTTGCCAAAATGATTTCTGGGTTCTTTGCAATACATGTTCCCAAGCCTCTCTGCAAAATTTGAGACTTAGAGCACATACGATGCTACCAGAAATAAACACTGCCTCTTAGTGAGGAATGTGCTCTAGCAATACCTACCACTTAAGAATCACCTTGACTTCATAACATCATCCTCTACGTTGTTGATGTCTGACATGATGTCCACCAACTACAGCGCTACTGGTACAACTATACTGCCACTGACACTGCCACTATCAACACTGCATTTGTACTACCCCTCCCGTTGAATTTTTGCATCTGTGCTGCTGCTGGCACTACCGCTGCTAATTGCCCCTGCACTGCAAACTGCTGCTGCTACTGTATCATCAACAACAAAAATATTCCAAATTACTGAACAAGTGCTCAACATAGGTGAATCTCGATGCTGAAGATCTGACTACTGCTAGTTCTATGCTATCCCTCTGAAGCCACTGCGTTGCTGCTACTATTGCACCGTGCCTCCCTGCACTGTTGCTACTATTGTACGGTGCCTCCCTGCACTGCTGCAACTCTGCACTACGCTACTCAGACTTTGCGTTCTAGCCATTGCATCTGTCGCTCCAACAATCCTTTGCACCAACTAACACTGAACCATTCTGCTACTTCTGATTTAGGCTCTTGTATCAAGGAATTGATCCAAGAGGTGGGCTCCTCAAGGATCCTACCCATCTATAGATATTTCAAACTACAACTCTAAATCAACCTACCTCCCTCCTAGAGGTATCTTCGATATCTTGGAAAAATCCTCCTCCTCGATCTTCGCGGGTGCAACCTTCGATTCATGCTTCTCATCTTTTTCCTTCTTCCTAAGACGACACTGTGTTTCGTTGTTCTCTTGCTACCCCTTAGATGTAAGGCATGCATTCTCATCCTCCTCCTTGGGCTTTGACCCACTTCTGCTGCTTCCGTCAAGCTTACGCTTGACTAGATCTCTCCTCAACTCTTCCTACTTGAGAGCTACCCACATACTATCCCAGTTTCGAAAATCTACCCTGCCCATGATGCTCTTGACAAAGACTTGCCACTTTTTTGAGACTAAGTTTAGGGCCAGTCTCACCATCTCAGAACCTTGAGGTGTAGACCCCACAACTGCTAACTCGTCTTGGGTCTCTTTAAGTTTCGTGAGGAATGAATCAATGTGCTCCCCCTTCTGAATCTGTGTAGATCTCAGTTTCTGCTCTAAGTACATCTTTCGCTTCTTGGAATATCCTTGATACAACATTTCCAAGGCATCCCACATCTCCTTAGTAGTCCCTTTGCTAGTGATGTGAAAAACCAAATGATCCTTTACACCATCGAGGATCATCCTCTTGGCCTTCACTATTTATGCCTTGTACTTCTTCAATCGATCTGGTCCACATGCTCAACCACCACTCTGTTGACATAGACCTTGAGAAAATGCTCATCTAGAAGACACAACATCCTTTCCTTCCAAATCACATAGTTGGATGCCCCATTCAACTTGTTTTGATCTCTCAGTCCACTGGCTGCCATCTCTACCATGAAAATGTTGAATTGCTCCTCTCTATTTCTTACTGCTGCTGCTAAGGAAATAAGAAAATGGACTTCTTGGCAGGAAGTCTACTGAGGAAAAATTCCCTCAGTGTACTTCTCGTCTCTCTTTTGATGATTTTCTGCCCAACAAACTACCTGCAGAAAATTACATCCCACCAGCTCTTTCCTCACGCTAAGGCTTTGCACTGCTCCCTTTGGCAAGACAAAATTTCCATCTAGAATCCCTTCGTCTTTATCGACTCACTCAGAGAGAGAATTTCCTCGAAAATTAATCCCTCCTTGTAGGTTTTAACCCCGTACATAAATTACCTGCATACGAATTCTAAATCACAGGAAAAATAAAAATGCGAGAGCATAACACATAAAACACATATACACAGAGATTTCCCACTGGATCTCAAAACCGAGACTACCAGCTTGATTTTTCATTATTTTCCTTTCAATGTTACAATACATATTTATACATGCTGAAGCATCCAATACCATGGAACGAAAACCCTCGCGTCCAAAACCGTGGACCGAAAACCATAGGTAGGTTCGCCCAACCTAATATAGGGTCCAAAAAAAAAATTTCTCGAGGCGCTGCCCTGAACCTCGTAGAGGGGGGCTACCCGCCCCCCTCAACCCCCCCGAACAGGGGGGGCTGCCGCCCCCCTGTGACCCCCCCGCTGCGCAATCGGCGCAATGAATGGGGGGCTCTGCCCCCCCTCTAACCCCCCGGTTCACTACGTAGGTTAGTTGTGGAAAGAATATAACATAACCCAACAATGGAGCATTCTTAGACAATCCTTGGAAAACTTTGGCATACATTCTACTTAGAGAAAGAAGGAAAATGAAAGTAGGAAAGCACAAGGGAGCAAGTGGATCAACAACTACATTTGGATGGATTTATAGGTATCATGTCACATGTGTGATTTCCTTACTGATTTATGGATGCATGGTATATGCATGTGATTTTTTGGTTATGTGTTGTCATTGGCATGGAGATTTTTGTGGATTAGCAGTGGTTTTAGCTGTGCCTTTCCATTTCCTAAATAGCCATGGTGTTGTGGGATTTTCCACTTGATTCTTTTTCTGATTGGTGCTCATAATTCTTTATGGTTGTGGGTTGGAACAAATGCTCTAGAAGCCCTAGAATAACTTTGGTTTAGTAACTAGCCTTGGATCCTAATTTGGTACAAATGCTCTCGCGCCCTTAGTGGGTTGAGTTACTAGTCCCTAGAGCTGGGTTGGACAAATTCTTTGGAGCCCTAGAATGTTGTGGGTTGAGTTACTAATTCCTAAGGCCCTAGACATATTGGGTAGAGACCGATCTGATTGGTGTTAGTGACTTATCACTGTGGAGGTGAAATCACTATGGTTGAGGGTTGAGGTGGTTTTGCCTCTGCAAGCCCTAGTTTAGTTTTGTCTTGGTTATTCCATGAGATCCCACATTCATGATTGGAATATGGCATGGAGGTGATTAGTTGAAAGAGAGATTTGGTTTAGCCCAATATATAGTCGAATGGTACGTGGAAGTCCCTGACTTGGTTTCCATTCTCATATGTTAATATGAGGTATTTTCCTATTGTGATCTACCGACATATGTGTTGATTATCATGGATTCTGGATTTTCCATGGTTTCTATTATTTTTATAGGCTGGTTATATGTTGGTTATATGATGTGTTATATCTATGGCTCTTTAGATGTTTTGATAAGTTATTGAATGGTTGATGAATGCATGGAATAATAAGTGTTTTTGTAGATATGTGGACATTTAATAGAGCCTTTTTGGTGATTCTTAGATGATTCTCATACCATTATGATAAAATATGCATTCATGACCTGTATTTTACATGTTTTCCATTCTTTTGACGAAATGTCTAGTGTGTTATAAGAAGTCTAGGTCAAGTTCTTAGTTCGAGTTAGAATGTTTATCCTTCTCCTCATGTCAATAATGATTCTAGGAAGTCTCATACAGTTATGGTTAGTGGTCTAGAGGATGACCTAGAATTATGGCTCATATCTCAAAACCGTACTCTCTGAACTGGGAATTTTGGGCTACAACTACGTGGAAGAAGTGTCATGCATGTTGTTGGAGCCCTATAACTGCACTATTGCATGATTGTGCATATGCTTGGGGTTTAACTTGTGATAAAAGCAGATTCAACTCAGGTTTTGGTCACCTGGGGTGGTCCTTTGGCCCCGAAGTGTCATGTAAGCCTTGACAGATGTTTGTGAGTTTGTAGTGTCAACCCCACTTCCATTACTAAAGCTTGGATGTTGGTTCATGTCATAGTAACTCTCCATCTCATGCTTACCCTGGAACGTTAGTGAAAATCAGTAAATGTAAGAGGGGGTGGTTACAGGGTGGTATCGGAGCAGGTTTCTATTCTCTTTGGGTGATATCTAATATCGCATGGTCGTATGGTATCAGAGCTTCTGGGTTCAAACACTTGGACTAAATGTGCTAGGTTTGATTGTTATGTATGCATGTTTGATTTTCTATGTGTTTATGATGCATGCATGTTGATTATTTCATGTGATTATCACAGTTGTGGTCTTGTGTCATCATGTAGAGGTTGATGATGTTGTATGTTGAGATGAATGATATGTTTATTTCATTATATATATTTGTTATGCTAATCTAGATTGATTATGTGGATGAGATAGCCTCCCCTGAACTTCACTAAGGTATGTTGGCCATGTTTATATTTCACTTATTAAGCATGGTATGTTTGCAAGAAGTAGAAGATCATAGATGACAAGAAAAATGGTGGATTATATTTCACGTGACTCTCCGTATAGATAAGATGATAAACACAAAGATGAGTACTCTCCTGACATAACAGATACCTTGATAAGTTTAAAGGAAGAAATTAGGAGTTGCAAAGCATACAATGAAAAAATCATTCAGTCATAGGAGAGACTTATCAGGGCACAGGAAAAGTAAGAAAAGGTCAATGCAATGATCCTTCAGAGTTTTTCATTTCTATAGAGATAGGGACAACCATGGATCAGTTATGGACATGAGGAAAGGACGAATTGGGCATATGGTAGTAGGTCTCAGGGAGGGATCAGGTCAGAAATAAATGACATGGCTAGAGGTGGTAGATGGTTGGATACGCCTGATAGGAGAGGTAGTGTTTATGGATTATATTATAGTTTTGAATCAGATAGACAACATGGTCATCACCATTATCATCCTTATAGGAGGAATGAGAAGCAATACTTTTCATATGAGTTCAAGAAAGCCAAACGTCTTACATTTGATGGAGAGCTGAAGAAACTGGAAGATGCAAAAGGATGATTACTTGGGATGAAGAAGTTATTCGATTTGCATGAATATACAAAGAATATGAAAGCCAAGATAGCCATTTTTAGTCTCAAAGGAAAAGTGAACATCTAGTGGGAAGATGTGAAGCATGTCAGAGGTATCAGGATAGAGGATTTGAGTTCGCATAAGTTCAAGAGAATTTTCAAAAATAAGTACATGTGAGTGAAATACTATGATGGTAAGGATAAGCAGTTCTACAAGTTGAAGATGGGATCTATAATAGATAATGAGTATACAAATAAGTTCTTTGAGCTATGAAGGTATGTACCATATCTTAAGGATGAGAGGGTGAAGGTTGAAACATTCATTTGTGGATTTCCTTTAGCATTTAAACATTAGATTGAGTATGATGAGCCTCAAACATTGGAGGAAGTAATTGGGAATTTGAAACATTGTTATGACAAGTCTAAGTGTAATTCAAATCCTAAGAAGGGTTGTAAAGGTAATGAAAAGACTGAGGGAAAGTGGGATAAGAAGTGAGGAAGACCTCAGGGTGCATGTAACAAAGAGAATACATCGTCATATAAGAAATTCAATGTAGTTGACAAAGGACAGGGATTTCAATCAGAGAGGCAAAACAAGCGTGATGGAAGGAAGCCTTTGCAGTGTTGTACTTGTGGAAAGGATCATCGCAAGAGAAATTGTCCACAACATTAGGGTGGAAAAACCTCATATTTACAGTGCTTAAGAGGCATATACAGTTGGGGATGTTGGACATACTATTCCTCAAATTTATGCAACATTAGATAGCAGACAAGTTGATCATTATGCATCTATTATCAAGGTGGCAGGTAATATTTTTGATCACGTTATTTCTATTTTGATTGACCCTAGATCTAACTATAGTTATATTAGTCTTGACCTAGTGGATAAGTGTTACTTGAATACAGAAGTTCACGCAAAGTCTTGCTTGGTGTATTTCGCCACATGTACTAAGAGAAGAGGTCATCATTGGGTAAGATCTTGTGCATTTGAGTTGAACGATATGTCTACATCAACACATCTTAATGTGCTTCTGTTGGGTTCATACAATATGTTGTTGGGTATGGATTGGTTAAACATTCATATGACTAAGGTAGATTGCTATAGTAAGGCTATTGAGTACTTGGATGATGATGGAGAGAAGAGAATATTGCAAGGTAAGAAGAATCCTACGTTAGTGAAAATGATTATAGTTGTGTAGGAAGAGAACAATAGCAGGAAAGGGTTTGTATTGTTTGAAATTCATATTTCTAGTGAAAAAGGGAAGGATGTTGAGGAATTTGAAGTCCTGAAGAGGTATATGGTTTTGTAATAGTTTCCGGATGTATTTCCAGCAAAGATTTTAGAGTTACTGCCTCATAGGGAAGTGTACGTTTCTATTGTGTTAATTTTGAGAGCAACACCAACATTGAAGGAGCCTTACAGGATGAGAACTCCATATTTAGTGGAACTGAAGCTACAGTTGAAGGAAATTCTTGATAAGGGATACATTACCCCAAGTGTTTCACCTTGGGGTGCATAAATTTTGTTTGTGAAGAAGAAGGATGGTAATCTCAGGTTGTGCATTGGTTAGAGTTAGTTGAACAATGTGACGATCAATAATAGGTATCCTTTGACATGGATTGATGAATTGTTTGATAAGTTGAAGGGAGAAATAATGTTATCGAATATTAATTTGAGATTAATATATCATCAGGTATGCATTAAAGTAGAGGACATCTACAGAACCACATTTCGGACCAGGTATAAACATTATGAGTTTGTTGTGGTTCCTTTTGGTTTGACTATTGGTCCAAATACTTTTATGTGTTTGATGAATAATGTGTTGCATCTTTATCTAGATAGCTTTGTGATAGTATTCATTCATGACATATTGATATATTCTAAGAAAGAGGAAGAGCATGTAGAAAATTTGGCTGCAATATTGAGACTATTGAGAGATCATCAGTTATATGCCAAGCTTAGTAAGTGCAGTTTCTTTTAGACAAAAGTTCATTACTTGGGGTATGTTGTTTCTAAGGAAGGTATAGCAGTGAACCCAAAAAAGATCAAATCTATCATGGAATGGGGAGAACCTAAGAATTTGAATGAGGCAATATAATTCATGGGACTAGCAGGTTACTACAAGAGTTTCATTAGGATATTCTCATAAATTTCCTATTCTATTAGATCATTGTAGAGAAAAGGAAATAAATTTTGAACAATAGAAACAATTATTTACAAATGCTTTGGTCTTGAAGATTGTGGATCTAGATAAAGAGTTTGTAGTGTGTACAAATTCTTGCAAGAGAGGACATGGTAGAGTTTTGATGCAGGAAGGAGGGGTAGTGTGCTATGAGTCAAGGAATTTGAATGAGCATGAGAAAAACTATGTGATTTAGGATCTTGAGTTGGTAGCTATCGATCGTGCTTTGAATATGTGGAGACATTATCTTCTTGGAAGGAGGTTCATTTTGATGAGTGATCATATTGGGTTGAGGTAATTATTTGATCAACCTAATCTGAATGCTAGACAAGCTAGGTGTTTAGCTTCTCTCAGTGAGTTTGACTTCAAGATCAGGTACATTAAGTGAAAGGGGAACATGGTTGGAGATGCTCTTAGCAGAAGAGTGAAGGTAAATCACATTGTAGCTATGAGTTCATATGGGATAGATTTTTAGGAAAATATATTGCTAGTAGGGAAATAGGATGACAGGTACTAGCAACGTAAGCATGGGATACAACAACATAGTAAATGTGACCAGGATGTGGATTGTCATCTCACAGAAGATGGTCTGGTGAGATCATTAGGGGAATTTTGAGGTCTAAAATGGGCCTCCTAAGAAAAATGTACAACAAAAATAAACTTTATAAGAACGAATAGGATTAAAGATGATGATCTCAACTATGGGGGATGATTCACCATTTTTGGAGTAAAAAAGTAAGAGATTAAAAAATAATAAAATAATAAAACTACTTTTTCAACTCGTATTTTCAACTTATATCTTTAATGTTTTACTCAAATTTCAAGCGAGAGTACTCATTGGATGAAAAAATTAATCCCTCATCCAAGGAGTACCCATGTTGCATAAATTCAATAGACCCTGCTACACGAAGAATGAGAAATATATGAAAAAATGTGACTCGTGTATTTCTCATTTTCGTGTAGTAGGGTCCATGAAAAGTATGCATCATGGGTACTCCTTGGATGAGGAATCAAATTTTGCATCCAACGAGTGTTGCCACTTGAAATTTGAATAAACTCATAGGAAGATAAGTTGAAAATACAAGTTGAAAAAATAGTTTCTATTTTTTTCCCTCTAAAATTAGATGATATAGTCTAATCTTATTTTATTTTATTATTTCCACTATTATTTTATATTTTCATTAGGAGGCTAATTTTAAACCTCAAGCATGCCATAATGTTAGGGACATGATCGATATGTTGGAAAATAGTGAAAGCAAGAATCTTATCTTGAAGTAATTTCATGTTAAGTTGTATCCAGGTCACCCGAGATATTAGAATGCTTTGAAAGTTGTGAATAAGCTTTATTACTGGCCAAACTTGTAAAAGGAATTGGTTGATTTTGTGGCTAGATGTTTAGATTGTCGACATGTAGAAGAAGAGTGCAAGCATCCAGGTGGTCTATTACAGCTAATTTTGATTTCAAAATGGAAATGGGAGTTCATTTCCATGCACCTAATTATATGTTTTCCAAGGACATTGTCATGCGGAAAGAGTTATATTTGCGGACAAATCTAACCTCCCTAGGAGTCTAAGACTCTCTAGTGACAAACAAACCAAACAAGAGCTATCCTTCTCTAAATACACATCATTCTAC
>APFE031501722.1:268348-282044 GCA_000404065.3 Pinus taeda | reverse complement strand
CAGGATATCAAAGCGAGGATTGATCATCAGATCTATTATTCAGGAAGTGACTACGTTTTATTTCTTCAAGTAGAGTCTGTAATCGGGCCAGGTAGCCTCTGGATTCATCCTTCTTTTGGAAGGTGAGATATCGGGTGAATGCCCATATAGTCGATCTCTGTACAAGAAATACTTTGTTCTCACGAATTTTAGATCAGAAGCGGTTGAGTTTTTTGAGCTGGTGGAATTCAAATTTGCGGCAGTGTTTTCTTGGTGTCAAAGTTGAAATGTCTTTCAACGGATTGTGATTGGAGTATGCCCTTGAGGGAAGCTCGAACTATATTGCATGGAAGGATATGATGGAGGTGGTGTTAGATGATAATGGGTTGAAGGAGTTCATAGATGCGGATGTCCCAAAACCTATTGATGCTGCTCAAGTCGGGGATTGGCAAAAGAAGACAGCAAAGTGTCGAAGGATTTTGTTGGAGGGCGTGAGGGATCACATTGTGTCCAGCCTCCATGGAAAGGATTCTCCATATTTGATGTGGAAAACGTTGACAGAATTATTCCAAAGCAAGAGCAACCAGAGGAAGTTGGAGCTCAAGGATAAACTTAGAAACATTAAGTGTGAGAATGGAGATAGTATGCCCTAGTATCTCACGAAGTTCACCTAATGCAGGGATGAGCTGGGAAGTGTGGGGTGACTGTCGATGATGAGGACTTGGTGAGCTTGGCTCTCCTTGGTCTTCCAAAGATTGGCATTCCTATCAGGACTTTGTCAATGGTCGGGAGAAATTGCCAGGATGGGAGAGACTTTGGTCTGATCTTGTGCAAGAAGGAATACCTGGGACGGATCTTCATCAAAGGCATCTAATGAAGAAGATTGCACTTTGGTTGCCAAAGCAAAGAAGGGGAAGGAGAAGGTTTCTCTTTCTGAATCCAGTTCTTCCAATGATGGGAAGAAGGTTGAAGTCGAAGGTGAGATGCTTTCATTGTCATGAGTTGGGCCATTATGCTACTAATTGCCCAAAGAAGAAGTCCAAGAAGGGATCCGAGGAAGGATCTGAAGGTGAGGCACTTGCTTCATAGTTTGAGTTGGATTTCACACTCTTCGCATGCATGGTTTCATCCATGATGGGAAGTGGTTGGTTTCTTGACAGTGGAGCTTCTTTCCACATGACCAGTGACAAAAGTTTGTTCAGTACTTTGGAGGAGAAAGATCTCCAGATACTCATAGGGATGGGTAATGATGAGAAGGATAGTGTCTCAGGTGTAGGCATGGTTATTTTTCAGAGGGAGCATGGAGCTCGCCTTACCTTGATCGATGTCAAGTATGTACCAGGACTGAAGAGAAACTTGGTGTCGATCATGATGCTGGAAGACAGAGGCTATGATGTAGTCTTCAGAGAGAGAAAGGTTTTCTTTAGACGCATCATCACTAGACAGGTGAAGCAGATTGGTTCACGGGTCAAGAACATGTATGCTCTTGAGGTTCAAGATGCATGTAAAGCCTTGAGCAGCAAGGCAACTGATGGAGACTTCGTGGTTGAGAGGGAGGGTATATTACCTCTCAACATGCAGAGCCAGAAGAAGTATCAGACAATGGTGGAGGAGCCACAATTGGTGCAACAGCTTCATGAGGTTGTGGAGCAACCAAAACTGGGGAAGCTCAGTGGAGATTGAGTAGAGACATCTACTCATGCAAAGACCTCCAGTAGGGGAAAACTTCGAGCCAGGTGGGCTAAGGGATCACATGCAGCCATACCTCCAGGTAGGAGGTGGGGCGATATATAGTGATCGTCCCAAGGAGGATGGGCACGATCCTTGAGGTACCCAACCTCTTGGATGAGACCTTGCTACATGAGCCCCGATGTGGAGTAGCAGGAACTGACTAATTGGGTAGAGATAGATGCGGATGGAGCGGCAGAGAGAGCGACAGCAGGGAATCCCAGGACAGCGCATAGCTAGCAAGCTGCAGTAATGCGAGAGGCACAAGTGTTTTGCACAGTGCTAGGTGGCACAGAGAGGTGTGCAATGGTGCGAGATGCACGGAGATGTTGCAGTAGCGCATATGTCAAAGAGGGAGCACTTGTCAACAGCAGGTAGAGCTTCAGCATCAGAGTATGTTCCTAACCCAACAGAGTGGTCAGTTGGGAGTGTTTTTTTTCCAAGTGTTGTTGGAGCAAGTGGACGAGGCAAATGTGTTGCATGCAGAACATTCAAGAGTTGCAGGATAGGGATTGCAGATAATCCATATCTTGTTGAGAGGGAGTGTTGAAAATGCAACAAGATGATGGAGCTTAGTGAAAAGAAGTCGCCTTCACTAAGTGGTCCCGCAAGCTATTTTTGGCGCAAAGTCTATTTTTAGACATATGGATCATGGTCTATGAGTTGCAGGATGTTATTTATGGATGATTGGTCATGTTGGTAAAAATAGATGGACTTCTATTTTTAGACAACATCGGAGGTACTGTCAGTCTAAATATAGAACAGTCGAATATTATTAGCCTTTAATAAGATTTGGACTATAAACATTATCTTATTCTCTTGGAGCACTTTAGTTTGAGCTACGGATGTGGCACATGCAGCTGCCAGAAGGAAATACATGGTTCTTATGGGTTACTTAAGCTATTGCATACAGGACTTCAATTAGAACTCAACTGGTTGAGTTTGGTGGAGTTGGATGTGGAGTTGATGGAGTTGTGTTCAGTTTGACTTGGTTGAACTAGTTGTATTTAGTCTAACTGACAAATAGACTAATGTTGAGTTGTGTGAATTAATTATTAATTAATTCACTAATTATTAACTCATAAAGAAACTAAATAATACATCAGTTAACTCAGTGCATGGATAGTTCAGTGGAGACAAGTGTTAGAGGTGAGTGAAAGGGCAAGACAACTGTCAGTTGTGACTATAGTTGTGCATGCGATTTGCACATGCATGGATTGAGTAATGCCAATGAGGATTGTGTAGTGTTACACAAGGGAAACACATGAATGGATCAGCCATTCTCATTCATTCTCTATGTAGGATTGCGCAGTGGAGGCAGGCAAGCAACGGAGGAGATTTGAACCAATGATTGCTTCAGATCCGAGCTAGTTTGTGTGTAATAGGTGGAGATAGTACTGAGTACTTGTGAGAAGTAGTGTACTATGTATTGTTACATGTTCTCAATCAATATAATATACAGATAGTTGGGGGTTTTCAACTTTATGCTTTCCCCGGGTACATACTGTGTTGATGTGTGATTGATGCTTCAATGTGCGCATGTGATTGTTTCTTAATACTGCAAATTGATGATCAATGTAGAGGAGGTTATGTATTATGAATGTATTCCGCAATTAGTGTATAGTCAGGATAATCTCTATGAATAAGTGTCATATTATTCAAAATTTCTACAAATAGTACATTGCCTTTGAACTCCAATCTCAACTAGGTAACTCGAATTCTCTGCATGCATGAGTTAATCTAGGTTGATTGATCAGTTAATTGGTTAAATACTAAAGTTGCACCCCACTGCTAGACCTCCAACTAATTCATGAGTTAATCTAGGTTGATTGATCAGTTAATTGGTTAAATACTAAAGTTGCACCCCACTGCTAGACCTCCAACTAATTCTTCCAACAGTTGGAACTAGTTTAACTAACCATAAATCAATTTAATTGAATTAAATTATTACAGCTGAAATTAACTCAAGCCTATGCTCCTAAAATTTAGGAATCATTGTACACAACTCAATTTCTCCGTTCCAACTCGAATTAACTAAACTAATTGAGTGATAATAACTCAATTAACTCATTCAAGTTGTCTGCTGATGTGGAATTTTGGTTTTCTCCTAATTTAATTAAGCACAAAATTAAATTAGGAATTTCTTGCCTCTTAGCTTATTATATCAATACTCTGGGCATATGTTTTCTTGCCTTTGTTCTTCCATATGGCTAGCTCTTGTTTGATGTAGGCTTCTTAGATCCACTATCCTCATCTCCTTTATTAATGTCAACATCTGCTTCATAGATGACATCCCACAAATCATTAAAGATCAAAATATGTTTGATTTTTTTGGACCATTTTGAATCATTTTTCTTGCCAATAAACACCACAAAAATAATGGAAATGAGAAAATGGAACTTCGCTAGTAAATGCTCCTTGTCATACCTCTTATTTCCTCTTAATCTCTAAATACAAGAAAGTAAATCAAGGTTAAAATTTCAATTTATGCATGCATTTAAACCTTGGAAATAACACCAATGGAAAACTTTGAAAAAAAATACATTGTAATATAATTGATGACAATTGCAAAATCAATTTTGCCTCTACTAAAATTTAGTTATATTGAGTGGTATGAGAGCCAAGCTGATTAGATACCATCAAAATGTGTGCATGCAATATTTCGATGTAGACTTAGATAAGCTAGGAATTCGACAAGTCCATTAGAAATTTCTTTGACCTTGTAGTATTATAAAATTGCTTCAGTTGCTCATATTGGAAAACTCAAGAGTTTTCCATGGGTCGAGAGAATGATAAGAGCCACTTTGGCCTCACAAACCAAAGACAATTTGATGTTAGGTGAAAGTTACTTATCGATTCGTATATGTTTCACGATCCTTTTTATCTCAATTTTCCATGACCCATTAAACATAGATTAGAAAACCCCCCATCAAAGAAATCATTCATCCGCTAGGGTGTTAGGGTTATAATTGAATGATAAGAGACATGCTTAAGGCATTCTTATTTTAGTTGTAGATTTTAGCAATATTCTAAATTCAAATGGATAAGAGTGAAGTCAAAAAATTGACCTCAATTTTATCTCGGTTAAATTAAGCAGTTCAAGATTGCTTAAGGGTAGGGCTTAAACCAACATATTAAAGGCACAACTTATAGGCAGACAGATATAGACATTTCTAGACGTTTCTAAACTGGAATCATTTAGTTATAACCATCTCTAATACCAATGTTGGGCATGGGAATTAAATCCATGACTAAGACATACATCAAAACCAGAGAATGACCTTTGGTTTCATCTTTGTAATGTCCCTTAATAATAAATAAATAAATAATAAATAAATATATAATATATATATATATTATATATATATATATATAATATATATATATATATATTATATATATATAATATAATATTAATATAAAATAAAAAAAGTAAATAGTAAATAGAGAATAATAATTAATAATAAATTAATAAATTAAGTACATACTGTAAATAAAATAAGAATAAACAGAAAAAATAGTAAAAATCAGTAAAGCTATCAAAAAGTAAAAACAAAAGAAATAAAACAAGAAAAATAGTAAAAATCAGTAAAGCTATCAAAAAAATAAAAACAAAATAATAAAACAAGAAAACAATAAAGTTGCATGTTGACGAGTGTGTGCATGTGGTCCCCCTTCCAATGTTTGCTCTATTTAATAGATGGAGAGAAAGATGAGGCATTCCATCATCAATTCTCTTGGGAGAATAGGGTTGTGAGACAAAGGATTCCCTGGCAGTAGTACGTTGATTGAGGGCTTGTGGGTGGCCAATTGTAGCAAGATTTTGTACAATTGAACCTACGGTTGGGTGGAGAGTTGTCCCCAAGACTTTGTCGTAGTTAGCAGAATTCAACTAGCATTCAACCTTGAAATCACAAGTGAGAAACATCGTCACCACAGGTAAGTTATCTCTACTCATATTTTTGAAATTTGATGTTAATTAGTTGGTAAATTGTGTGTTGATTATAAATCGCATGATTAATCTAATTAATTACATGCTTTTATTTTGGGGCTGTTACAATTTTCCAATTTCTAAATGATGTTTCTTATCCACCTATGACTCATCATATTCCTTCATAATTTTATTTACAAGAATATTCACAAATTTTACCTCAATCCCTAAGGATTAGGTATCTCACCATTAGATTCTCCTCCTAACCCACCCATTACTTGATTCTAACTTGATTTACTATAAAGGATTAGAAATAAGAACTTGACTAATCTCTTAGCCATCATTTCTTTGTCATCCCTTTTGTTCCTTCAAATAAGATTTATTTTCACAAGTCCAATATCATAAAGGCCATATTCCATTAGTGTCCCCAATAAAAAATAATTGGGAATGGCTTAGCCTAGGTAATTAGACCCCAAATCTTAGCTCTTCTTAAAGAAAACTTAAAATCCTAGTGCACACCCTCCTCCACCCATGATGAACAAGGACAAATTTAAAAACCTTTCCCAAAAGACAACCCTCTCAAATGAAATCCCACAAATGTTTATCACTGACTAGAGAATATAATACTTGTTGGAAAATTGAGAGAGATCAAAGAGATATTAATTGCACACAATAGATCGCACTTAAAATGCTATTATTGATCACCACAGGTACAAATATATAAGACATAACACACTGACTTTGACACATCTAGATCATGACTCCAACTCATTACATAGGAATCAACACCTTCTAGAGCGACGTCTAGGAACTCACAATGACAACTACACATGACATGGAAGCATTACTTCCATCACCCTTCCTTAATGCTTACATGGAAAACATTTGTGAAATCTCGCAAACACTGCTCTTTCTTCACCACCACATCTTCGAGCTATCATTTGACCTCCATTTAAAACATAACCGCTTCACACCATATCTTTGACATATTTTGTAAAACTGAACCTATTAACATACCTCTATCTATCTATTAAACACATTAGTAATATATTTTGTGTCACCTTATACATCAAAAACCACCCATTTGAGAATATGCTAATCAATTCTAAATAAACTCACCATAAAAAAATATTTCATCAACATTTTATTTTAATAAAATAATATAAAACATCACAGTCTGGAGCTGACAGTCGAAACCTCTATGACACTAGATCTAACAGCGTAGAGACCAATTTGGAGGTGCGCCCCATCGCTTTTGTTAACAAGCCATCGATCACCACGGCCAACCATTTCGTGACCTTTAAAGGCTGTCATTCTCGGGCACACAGCTGGCGAAATTCACTCACAGTAAGACACAACTGCACGCACTGCGGCATTTGCATTCCTCTTTCTTTTTTAATTTCAAATCTGAGTTCCAAATATATCAAAACCGTTGTGACTCTTGCACCATTGTTCGAATCGATCTGCCTGCAGCGAGAAGCAATCTAAATTTTGTTTATTATTACGTGCAGATTTATCGCTACATCTGCCCACACGATATTCATTGCTCAAATTATAAAAATTCGATGTCGCCACCGTTTAGATTTTCATCTTCTCTAACACGATGACACCACTATGAATATTGGATCCAATATTGAGCGAAAGTTGGTCTCGATCTCTTCACATAGTTGTAGTGGTCTCTAGCGATCCAACAACGGGTGACTATGAAAATGACGATTCTCACACAACTATGTGCATACCTCGAAGCAGCTGATGATTAAATCAAAACATACACGACCCACTATAATTTCGGTAGTCCTTGCTTGATCGAGTATTTTCTGCAAAATGATGTCGGACTTGCGGAAAGGCTTGGCCGGCACGCTGCAAAATACAGTCACAACACACCAAAAATTCATAAATCCGGAAGCTCATCTAAATTTTGGATGTGTTCTGCCACAAATGCCTTATCTCTGTCACTTCCTGTGCCACATGCAATGATAGGCAGAGCTCTTTAGGTTTCTGAAGTCGTAGATCTTCTAAAGAAAACGGAGCAGAACTCTCACTTAATATCAAATCTAGATTTATAAAACCACTTTCATTTTCACGAGAAATAAAGCTCACAACAGAAATCAACTATTATACATTTATATTAATCTATTTACGTACAAAACAATAACACTCTCATTTTCACTAGAAATAAAGCTCACAACAGAGATCAACTTTTATACATTTATATTAATCTATTTACGTACAAAACAATAACACTGAAAGACGAGTGTCTCACATTTTCTTCGCTTTCCCACAGTAAATGAAGCCAGATTTAGCTCTGATACCATGTTAGAAAATTAAAAAAGATCAGAAAGATTAATTACACACAACAGATCACACTTAAAATATTATTATAGTGGTGAAAAATGTTATTATGATTACCACATGTACAAATATATATATAGAGGATATAACACAATGACTTTACACTTAGGATGCAAACTTTCCAATTTATTTGTTTTGAAGAACTTAAAAAAGCTAAACAACAATGACATGACGGTATTTAAGGTTTAAAATTAATTTCATCTCCAAGTAGGATGCTAATTTTTTTTAAACAGATTTAGTAACATTAAGATAAAAAAAATCCACATTTAATTTCAATGTTAAGATAATAAGATAATAACATTGAGATAACAGCTTATCACAATTTTGATAAAATGAAATAAGTGTAAAAAATTGCCCAACACAGGAGAAAAGGTATATGAATATCTATATATATATATATAATATATATATATGATAACACTTACTGTTAATGTTGAATAAATTACAGGGTAGCACAAAGATACAAGAACTGGCAACAATTCTGATAAAGTAATGAAGCCCCGTAGCCTTGTATACATAGGTCAAGGGAAGAAAACATGTATTTATTTATTTAATTATTTTATATCCAGCTAATACCTTATACGATTACATAGCCTGCACCTATAGATAGTATCATTAACATAATAGTTCTGAAAACCGAGAGTAAACAGTTCGGTCATGGAAGCATGAGGCATCCTGCATTCATATGCATAGGGGCATTATGGCTATTCTTCAATGATTCATAAAGAGTAACCACATCTTCTACAACATCAGCTTCTTTACTTCTTCTGTCTGCACTTCCCCACTAGTTGCTGCTTCCAAAATATAATCTTTAACTTCTTTAAATCTTTCTTCTGATAAAGAGACTTCTGCAAGTAATTTCCATGCATAGTCCTCAGAAGCACGGTCAAAGTCCTGCTTCCGCTTCAAAACGATATGTCCACTAATTTCCCAAACAGCAGGATTAACAAGAGTGTCTAATATCTCTTGGTCTTCTCCCAAAGCCTGTTTTTCTGCATAGCACTAGTTACATACACAATTCGAAGATGTTTAGTACTATAAAAAAAAGGATTCTACACTTTATAAAAAAAACCAAGTATCAACATAAACATCAATCTCAACTAGACTGTTGCATGAGGGAGGAACAAATATGGCTACCATGGTAATATGTTACAGCACTATACCTGAGGAAACAAAAACACCTTTTTGCCGCAATTTGCAATGAGAACATTGTATGGTATATTGTTATCTTGAAGACAGATGCAGGCGCTGCCAACAGCGTTGGAGAAATCCTCCAAGGTATTACACCCTTCAAAAACCAGGCCCCTTACAGGATAGTCGAGAAGCTCCAAGATATTGATCCCGGCTTTCTCAGACTTCCATGGTACTCTTTTTGTAGGTGCTTTTTCGATGGGGAAAGGAATGTTAAGGTAATAAGCCTGCCACATTGATTCATCATGCCAATTTGCACAATTTTCAGATATCACAGTTGTAATCAAAACGAAGTCTTCTTTAACTTCTTATTTTTGTTCAAAAGGTGCATAGAAACAGTTTTAATATGCAAAGAGTCAAATGTTGCTATAAAACAGTGGTCTTACCTGGAAGTGCAGGTGGTTTATAGTTGCAAAAGCTCCCAGGCTGTTGTACCCAAGACGAAAAGATAGGTTGCCAGCCTCGGCAGCTAAATGCAATGCTAACAACAAGCTATCATGGTCAATGCGTTGGGGCAAGCAGTCCAATACTCTAGGCACAAGAAGTACATGCCCATATTCAATTGGACTCACCTGCAGTATAACAAAGAATAACATCAGAAGTGCATCAAAGTATAGTCAAAAACCTCAAACACTGCATCAAAGTATATTTAAAACCTCAAACACTGCATCAAAAGGTCCTGCCATCATAGTTATTTCTGCTTACATTTATGGCAATCACGTTTGGACTGTCAAAGACAGGGGCTTTTTCCAAGTACTGAACTTTGTTTTCTTCACTTTCTTCAAAACGGAAAAGCACCTCTTCCTGGCCTACTTTGGTGAAATTGAATTTACTGGGGTTGAAGCCCTGCAGCACCTTGTCCACTCGAAATTCAGTAGGACGTTTCATAAAATGACGCCCTTCATTCAGCTGAGCAATGAAACCATATTTTCCAGGGATGATCTGCACTTTATTACCCCACACAGTTTGTCGATATAATCCATGTCAAAACATACCCAAATTAGAATTGATCGAACATAACTTGAATTAGAATTGACCGAACTGTAAATTGGGTCTGGTCAGAGTCTTTGTGTAATGGAATGTTATTTTCCCCACCCAGGTTCTATTTTCATTAGTCACATGACAAAGCTCAGAGCTTAACCGAGTTTATTTTGGGTAACATCCATTCCGAAGGGAACTGACCAGGTTCTATTTTCATTAGTCACATGACAAAGCTCAGAGCTTAACCGAGTTTATTTTGGGTAACATCCATTCCGAAGGGAACTGCCCAGTGGGTTACCCCAATACACAGGAAGAAAAAAAATTACGACTAGAATATTCTACAAAGGGTACTGTTGAAACAACTGATAATTGAAAAATGAGTTAAATATAATTCTCACCTGGGTTTCACAAATAGTAACATCATATCGGAACAGACCCCTCTGCATCCTTTCCTCCCACTGCGAGTTCATTATGCAAAAGAAGATATCAATATTAATGTAATGTCTGTTTCTTATAAGGACATACTCCTTTAGTGTATTCCCCACAAAGCCAGCAATAAAAAATGATTCTCACCTGCCTAACAAGGACAGCATCAAGTAGAGTAATATCTTCCACGTTGGCATCTTTAACTGCATCTTTCTCTCCAGCAATGGTAAGCCTTCTCTTGAAGGTGTACAAAGGCAATTTGGAGCCTGAAATAAAATGGAAGCATAAAAATCACTGCTAAGAAGCAATAATCGTATAACCATGTTGGGGATATGTTGCTGTGATTTTAATAGGTTTGCATTTAAAAATGCATGGTAAAGGTGACAATCTCAAGCAATATCTTTTTGAGCAATATATCAACAAACTTTTTCGAAATATATTTGAAAAATATTATCGGGAAAAATAACAGCAAATTATAAATATTCGAAACTAGAGCAAAGTAATGTCCAGGAAAAGGCAATTAGACAACAAACCAAGTGCACCATAAGGTCCACGAGTAAGCAGACATGTAGAAAATTAGCATGGAAAAAGATACATTCTCTAACCGAATTCTGAGGACAACTAACCACAACAATTTTGAAATTCAACAGAGAATCAGCAGCCAAACATACATTGAAAGCAAAATATCCTTCGATGGTCACAAACATAAGAGTGGAATTGTTTGACAGCAAAATATCCTTTGATGGATCTCAAGTCACAAACATAAGAGTGGAATTGTTTAACAGTTATTTGAATAAAATGAAAACTGACAATAGATATTGACTGTTCATTGAAGAAATGTAGACCCGAACTACACGCACAGAGATTGCCCTTGAATAAGGGTATACCTGAACCACAAGAACAGAGATTGCCCTCGGAATTATGCAGAAATTGTAATCAAAGACTTAATGCTCAAGAAGGTATTGTCCTATTCTTGATTGCCCTAAAATAAACCGCAATATCATGCCATCAAATTATACCAGATTAACATGCCAGATAATATTAAAAGTCAATAAGTCGAACGAACCAAAACTGTGGTTAGGAATTTTATAACATAACGAACTGGGATAAGCTAAGCGTGTAGAAAACAAAGCCCCTCCTTTCCAGTCAATTTTTTCATAAAGCCAGCAGAAACTTTCCCATAATATTGGAATTGCTGAAATCGCAACATTGAGGCGCGAATACCGTTTTTAACGTCCAATATGATAACGGAAGTGAGGATTTTTCTGAAATGTCAGAATATGCATTAAACAATTTTTCATTGCTAAGATTAAGATTTTTCTGTGTCAGGTTACAGCACAAATCCTAGACTAAAGGCAGGGACAGAAACCACTATTGAAGAATACAATATCCGAGATTCATAAAATTAATAGACTTGACAGGCTGAATAATCATACAAAAAGCCGCCTCGGAATCAACGTTGCAAATCAAGAAACTTCATTATAAATCCACATATACTTCGAGACTTCGCATTGCAAAATATAAAACTGCCATTCATTGCCAACTCTGAAAACTCAATGGAAACGCTACGCTAGTTTGGCAATTGAAAGCAGCTACGTTGACAAAGGGGGCTGACAGAGGGCGGCGCTGCGGGTCAAATAAAATTAAAAACTTAAAAAAAGAAATTGAATGGCCATGGCTCAAATTTCGGCAAATTTTTAGCCCAAAACTAGCGATCAATAAACAATTCTTGGATAGATTAGATTTGTAGGATTAAATGAACCAAACTAAAATCCCAAATATGCAAAACAGAAGAGAAAATAACAGATTTTGTTTTAAGCGGCCAAAAAGTGATTCTTGGAAAGATAAAAAGGGAATTAAAAGATTTACCTCGAACACAGCACTGGCCTAAACAGTTGCGGCCGCAGCCAAGTCCTTCGGAGCCCTCCTGGTAGTTAGATAAAGTAGTGGGACACCTCTTTATGGTCAACATGGTTGTGGTTAATATGAGTGATTAATTAGCGCCCAAATTAAGATAAACGACCTCTACCTCTCCCAAATTATTTCTTCTTTGCTCAGAAGAAATGAATGGCTCGGGCAGCAAAGGGCTTGGTCACGGCCACCTCCTGCGAGAAATAGGAGATCAGAGGGGCTGCCGCCTTCCGAGGGCAAGGCTCCTCTCCCACCGTGAGGCAACGGGGTACTCTCTACTGCACCACAACCGTTCCTGTTCCACAGAATTCTTCTGCAATCATGGGGATGGAACCGCAAAATACATTTAATAACCGTGTTGGCACAACTTGACAGACCTTACTTTCCCTTTGTCAATGGCCTTATTTTCGTCTCCCTACACGAGTTACCGAAATTTTATCCTCCACAGCTGCACCGGATTCAATCCCCTCCCCTGTCTTCACAAACTGTGAACATTCTTTCCGCCAAGAAAGTAAACTCTGAAATTCAGAAGATCTTGCTTTCGAATCTCTTAAAGACGCAGCTAATAAATTCAAATTCAGATGACGGTTTATGCCAGAAAATATGTGTAACGCTGAAGAGATATCAGAGGGATGGCTGAACGAGCGTGAACAACAAATCGAGTTCGGGAAGACAAAAAAGCATTCAGCTCCGGACTACGGCCGTCGGCTCCTGATTAATCTTATGGAGTTGTCTATAATGTGATTTTTTGGAAATTTTGGTGACGGAATTCGGCGGATGAAATTGAAGTTAAATCTTGATTTGTTCTAGTTAAAATGGTTTTTTAACTACATATTTGGATTCAGCACCTTGAAAAACCCTTGGGACGCTTTGATTGAGTAGAAATTAGCTATCAAAATTACGATTCCAATAAATTGATACCAGATTTTGACCAGAAAAACCCACCGGAAAAGCTTTCAAAAAGTGAGCATTATAGACAACCGGTAATCTTATTATAGAAATTATGAGGGTAGTACATTATAATTTGAATCATTGTTTAATAATTAAAAATAGGTATTTATTTTTAAAAAGCTACTTGTTCAAATTTTGCAGAGTTAAAGTATGTATAGTAATTTAAACAAATAGTCAAATCGATGAGGAAAAGAGATTTAATTATTTTATATTACCATAATATTTATATCAAAATTATTTAAAAAT
>APFE031501722.1:254133-267351 GCA_000404065.3 Pinus taeda | reverse complement strand
TATATATAAATGAGATGAAGAAAGTATATACACTTATTACAATAATTTTCTTTTGGAAATTTTACTATATTTACTTCAATGTAATTTATCACAAAGTTTATTAGAGAGCTTCAATTTACTTTATGGGAAAGTTTCATTTACCCTAGAGCTTTAGTTACATGCAATATTGCTTAAATTATTATAAAGTTTTAATTATTAATACCACGGACAAATTCTAATTTAGTAGTTTCTAAGATTTATTTTATCTTTTGAGTATGATATTCCTGAGTGTGAGAAAAATCTTCTTTTGCATATGCTTAATTTCTTTTGCGTTTACTTGATTTTTTTATTTGAATAATCAAAGTATGTAGATAATTTTGCCAAATTTTCTATATACTAGAAAGAAAGAAGCAACATTTAAACCATGTCATCATGAAAATAATTTTAAAATCTTAAAACAAAGTATCCCAAAAAAATATTATGGTTTATTAAATTATTATTAATATAACTTATTACAATATTATATAATATGATTAAGTTAATATCCTTCTATCAATAAAATTGTCATAATATTAATATTAATATTAATAGTATTATTAATAAAATATTATTAACTCTGATGGGGCGATGGGGTGATAGATCAATAGATATTAGGGGACTGTGGAAAGAGTTTGCCACCCTAAAACTCCTCTTGACATAACGTAAGGCTTTATGCGGAAATTGGGAAACATGTACGCCTATGCGAAGCTCAAAGCCACTAGAAGGTGGCAATTAATGGTCTTCACTTAGGTTATTTGGCTCATTGATTTCCTATACTAGTGGATAGGACATTGGCATGCCTGAAGATGGATGAGGTATCAAAGTAAAAGAGGAGAGAGAATGGTTAGCAAACAATTTGTTTGGAAGCTAAAGTATGAGGAGAAGTTTGAGAAGAAGGTTCTCTACTTCAGCTCAAGGGAGGAAGGCAAATTCCTAAGAGGAATTGTTAGGGAGAACAACAAGGAAAAAGAGCTTCAGGGAGTAGAGAGGTGGATATATGCAATTGCACTGCGAGGTGGGAGAACTCTCAAGAAGCAAAAAGATTCCAATATTGAAGTCAACTCTCTAGCTAAGTTCACATAGTTGTTGTGGGTTATTCATTTCAGGTTGAAATCTTTGTTCTTGTTTGTTCTATTTCCATTGGTCAAGTGTGTGTTCATTATCTTTTATTGCATTAGGTTTATCGAGGATGACCGAATGAATAGCAAGGGGAGCTCTGGTTTGTGTTATTTGGCTACATTGGGGAAGTTGGGGCATTACCACCAACACTTGAGTGGTTTCAGGTTATTTATGGTTTAGTTGTGTAATAGTCGGTGAGAATTTTGTTTGACTAGTTTCCAATGTGGCTGTGGGAATCCTAGGTGTATGTTGTACCCAATTTGCATCCTCTTCAACCCTCTCAGGGAGATTGGTGGGTATACCCATTACAGGGGTTTAGCATTTTTCCTTCTACATGTCGAAGTGCTTTTTGTGGGAGATTGCGGGGATCTTTTTTATAAAAGGCATTTGTTTTGTGGATCACGACTTTTGGTGTTCTCTATGAGATTAAAAGACCAAAATTAGGAGCTAAATAAGCCTTCACAGCGAGGTTGGGGGCATCGAGGATGGAGGGAAGGGGCCCTTAAGGATGGTGGTAGCATCACAAGCAGAGTCAAGGTGAAACTGTCAACCTGCCTTTTTCTCAACATTTTCTATTTATGAAGAATGCCTTTGCGTTAGATGACAATGGCAAGTTCATTCTGCAACTAAGAAATTCCTTAGACCATCACAATCGAGGTAGGCAAGATGAACACAATGATACTGTGGATTTCATGAATCATATTCAATGAAACATGTAGGAGATGCATGATAGGATGGTCAGTGTTTGGAGAGGATAACGATGCATCCAAGACTAACTTAACCATTTGGGAACCCAATTGGCTCACGTGGAGGGGAATGTGCATTGTGAATTAAAACGCCAATGGTGGTGACAAATCAGTAGACATTGGGGGACTGTGGAAGGGGTTTGCCACCCTAAAACTCCCCTTGACATAACTTAAGGCTTTAGGCGGAAGTTGGGCAACATGCATGCATATGCAAAGCCCGAAGCCACTAGAGGGTGACAATTAATGGTCTTAACTTGGTTTATTCAACTCATTGATTTCCTATACCAGTGGATAAGACATTGGCATGCCTGAAGATGGATGAGGTATCAAAGTAAAAGAGGAGAGAGAATGTTTGGCAAACAATTTGTTTGGAAGCCAAAGTATGAGGAGGGTTTGAGAGGAAGGTTCTCTGCCTCAGCTCAAGGGAGGAAGGCAGATTCCTAAGAGGAATTGGCAGGGAGAAAAACAAGGATAAGGAGCTCCAGGGAGCATACTGGTGGGTATATGGAACCAAACTGCAAGGTGGGAGAACTCTCAAGAAGCAAAAAGATTCCAATATTGAAGTCAACTCTCTGGCTCAGTTCACATAGTTGTTGTGGGTTATTCATTTCAGATTGAAATCTTTGTTCTTGTTTGCTTTATTTCCATTGGTCAAGTGTGTGTTCAATACCTTTTATTGCACTGGGTTTATCGAGGATGATCGAATGAGTAGCAAGGGAAACTCTGGTTTGTGTTATTTGGCTACATTGGGGAAGTTGGGGCATTACCACCAACGCTTGAGTGCCTTGGTTTTGGGTTATTTATGGTTTAGTTGTTTATGAGTCAGGGAGAATTTTGTTCAACTACTTTCCAATGTGGTCGTGGGAATCCTAGGTGTATGTTGTACCCAATTTGCATCCTCTTCAACCCTCTCAGGGAGATTGGTGGGTATACCCATTACAGGAGGTAGACAGGGGTTTAGCATTTTTCCTTCTACATGTCGAAGTGCTTTTTGTGGGAGATTGTGTGGATCTTTATTATAAGAGGCATTTGTTTTGGGGATCACGACTCTTTGTGTTCTCGATGAGATTAAAAGACCAAAATTAGGAGCTAAATAAGCCTTCGCAGTGGGATTGGGGGCATCGAGGATGGAGCGAAGGGGACCTGAAGGATGGAAATAGCATCACAAGCAGAGTCAAGGTGAAACTGTCGACCCACTTCTTTCTCAACATTTTCTATTTACGAAGAATGCCTTTGCGTTAGATGACAATTGTAAATTCATTCTGCAACTGAGAAATTCCCTAGACCATCACAACCGAGGTAGGCAAGATGACCACAATGATACTGTGGATTTCATGAATCATATTCAATGAAACACGCAGGAGATGCATGATAGGATGGTCAGTGTTTGGAGAGGATAATGACGCATCCAAGACTAATTTAACCATTTGGGAACCCAATTGGTTCATGTGGAGGGGAATGTGCATTGTGAATTCAAACCCCGTGACAAATCAATAGACATTAGGGGACCGTGGAAGGGGTTTGCCACCCTAAAACTCCCCTTGACATAACGTAAGGCTTTAGGCATAAGTT
Source organism: Pinus taeda (assembly GCA_000404065.3). Lineage (NCBI taxonomy): Eukaryota > Viridiplantae > Streptophyta > Pinopsida > Pinales > Pinaceae > Pinus > Pinus taeda. The sequence goes on along the minus strand of APFE031501722.1, from coordinate 263,896 downwards.
AGGCAACATGCACGCATATGCAAAGCCCCAAGCCACTAGAGGGTGGAAATTAATGGTCTTAACTTGGGTTATTCAGCTCATTGATTTCCCATACCAATGCATAGGACATTGGTATGCTTGAAGATGGATGAGGTATCAAAGTAAAAGACGAGAGAGAATGTTTGGCAAACAATTTGTTTGGAAGCCAAAGTATGAGGAGAAGTTCGAGAGGAAGGTTCTATGCCTTAGCTCAAGGGAGGAAGGCAGATTCCTAAGAGGAATTGGTAGGGAGAACAACAAGGATAAGGAGCTCCAGGGAGCATATTGGTGGGTATATGGAACCACACTGCGAGGTGGGAGAACTCTCAAGAAGCAAAAAGATTCCAATATTGAAGTCAACTCTCTGGCTGAGTTCACATAGTTGTTGTGGGTTATTCATTTCAGATTGAAATCTTTGTTCTTGATTTCTCTATTTCCATTGGTCAAGTGTGTGTTCATTATCTTTTATTGCACCGGTTTTATTGGGGATGACTGAATGAGTAGCAAGGGGAGGTCTGGTTTGTGTTATTCGGCTACATTGGGGAAGTTGGGGCATTACCACCAACACTTGAGTGCCTTGGTTTCGAGTTATTTATGGTTAGTTGTTTATGAGTAAGGGAGAAGTTTGTTTGACTAGTTTCTAATGTGGCCATGGGAATCCTAGGTGTATGTTGTACCCAATTTGCATCCTCTTCGACCCTCTTAGGGAGATTGGTGGGTATACCCATTATAAGAGTTGGACAGGGATGTGGTAAAGCATTTTTCATTCTGCATATCGAAGTGATTTTTGTGGGAGATTGGGGGATCTTTTTTATAAGAGGCATTTGTTTTGGGGATCATGACTCTTTGTGTTCTCTATGAGATTAAAAGACCAAAATTAGGAGATAAATAAGCCTTCGCAGCAAGGTTGGGGGCATCGAGGATGGAGGGAAGGGGCCCTTAAGGATGGCGGTAGCATCATGAGCAGAGTCAAGGTGAAACTGTCGACCCGCCGCTTTCTCAACATTTTCTCTTTATGAAGAATTCCTTTGCATTAGATGACAATGGTAGGTTCATTATGCAACTAAGCAATTCCCTAGACCATCACAACCGAGGTAGGCAAGATAACCATAATGACACTGTGGATTTCATGAATCATATTCAATGAAACACACAGGAGATGCATGATAGAACGGTCAGTGTTTGGATGGGATAACGACACATCCAATACTAACTTGACCATTTGGGAACCCAGTTGGCTCACATGGAGGGGCATGTGCATTGTGAATTCAAACCTCCACCATCCCCTGGCTCGGTCCCATATTACCCTATTTCAATAAATTTTGATGAGGTCTAACATTAGTTTGTTGTCTTTTGGTCTTTTGGGTGTTTTTGCATTTCTTGTTTGTTAACTTATGTAAATCTCTATCATTTTAGAAGTTTGCCTTGTATTTGGGCATGAAGACGTTGGCCAATAAATCTAGTAAGAGTGAGGCCAACAGATTTGTGAGAAACACCATAAGAAAATGTAACTTTTTGAATTAATAGAAATCCTTGATTGAAAAAAAAATATTACAATAATATAAATAGCATTATTAAAATATATTTTTCCTTAGAACATTAATAAAATATATTACCACCTAAAAAATAATAATAACATAACATTATAATAATAATAATAATAATATCCATTTTTAAGGTCACAGCCAAGCCAGACACCAAATTTGTGTATGAGACCCTCTTGTTTGTGGGACAAGGGGACCCACCTCCGCGCAGCGATTTGACTGCTAAGTCTCTACGAAGCATACATACTCTACCCCCTCTGGTTTTGAACCTATGACCTCTTAGGAGGAACACATGCTTCTTAACCAATAGGCCACTCAAGCTGTATAATAGTATTGCAACATTAGATTTAATGTAATATAATAATATAATATTAAATATTAATTAATAATAAATAAATATTTACATTGTTATAATATATATTATAAACTATATTAAATATAATATATAATATTTACATAATACTATAATATTAATATTGTATAATTTAAACATTATTAACACCAATTTAAATTCAATTTTAATTGTGGACTATATAAGGGTTACAGGAATTAAATCTATTTTCACTTTAAAAGAGGTTTGCACTTCAAGAGATTTGATCCCTCCAAACACTTGGTAAATCTAGAGTTAAGAGGGATCTAGATTGCTTTAATTATTAATTATAACTAATTATAATTGTAATATAATATTAATTTTAAGTTTTTATTTTATTTTATTTTTGTGTAATTTGACCGAGCCAAAAATTTTAACACGACAAGACAAGACATTATGACATATCTTTCATACTAGGATGAAGGTAGTCTCTCAACACAATTAAGGTACGAGTATTAATTTCTTTGGGTTGCAGAAAATCAAGTAAGGTTGGACATTTGCTAGATTATCCAGGGGCAAGTAAGAAGTTAAAGCTAGTCAAGTCAGATTTCAATGATGATAAAGTTTTTTTATAGTGTTGTGATTCGTTATAAAAGACTTTTTCATGTGGTTATTTTGGTTAAGTTGAATGCAAATACTCTATCAACAATACAACAACAAAATTTAAAGTTATTATAACTATATACTCAATATGAATTTAACATGTTCAATGGTGGGAATTGAATTTAGGTGTGAAGGATAACCAATCTAGATCCATCTGAACTTTGGATCTACCAACCATTGGGAGGGATCAAATCTCTTTTCACTATAAAAAAAGGTTTGCACCTCAAGATATTTGATCACTCTCGGCACTTGGTAGATCCAGAGTTAAATGGATCTACATTGGTTTAATTATTAATTATAATTATAACTGTTATTTTATTTTATTTATTTTATTTTTGTTTTTATTTTTATGTAATTTGATTGAATCTAAATGCTTTTTTAATAATTATAATTACTAATTTTAATTATAATTATATTAATTATATTTATTTTTTTATGTAATTTAACCAAATCAAATTGTTTAACAGGAACAGAACATTACAACATCTCTTCCACGTTGGGCTCAAGAGCGCCTTTCAACTCAATAAAAGGAAGATGAAGTAAGGCATTTACACAAAGTAAAAGAAGTTGCACTTATAAAGTCATCAAAGTCTCAAAATCAAATTAAAATCAAGATACTAAAAATTATTGAAAATTTAACCAAATTAAAATGATAGAGGGATATATAAGGTCCTAACTTGAGTTTAGATTACCTTGACATTAATATGTTATTCTTTTACTAAAATAGATGCATTGATTTCAGTCCGCATGTTAATTTGTAATCCTATTTTATTTATTGTACTAGATGCATTGATTTCAATGTAGATGTTGATTTCTAATCTTACTTGATTATCTACACTAGATGCATTGATTTTAGTGTAGATATTAATTTATAATTTGATGTAAATAGATTGATGATGTGCATTTCTTTCAAAGTAATTAAATTAATAGTGTGTGTTGATTTCGATGTATGCAAAAAGTAATTATTGCAACATGCATTGATGTTTGTTACAATATTTCAAGTTACCATATCCTCTCATAATAACCAAATAGATGATATGCATATTGAGGATGTAAAAATGCAAACATGTGAACATGTTAGATGACGACAATAACAAAAGAGAGAGAATTTAGATAAAATAAGTAACAAACAAAGAGAAGATCAAAGAAAGAATAAAATAAGAACAAAAATCATATAAAAGAACATATCAACCAAGAAAGACACAACAAATGACAATTCAAGGGCATGAAGAACAAAGGATAAATATAAATAAACCAAAAAAGAGCAAGTTGATAGAAAAAGACACAAGGAATGACAATTGAGGAGTGTCAACATCAAAGGGAGAAGTAAAGAGTCAATCAACAAAGACGGTCATAACAAATCACAATTGAATAATAACAAGAACATATGAAAGAAAAAATAGAATGGCAAAGAAAGTATCAAATAGAGTATCAACAAACAAGGGCACAACAAATGACAACTAAAGAGTGTCAATTGCAAAGAATACAAGAAAATACACAACAAAGAGGAAATCAACAAAAATGACAGAGTAAATAATAGAAGAGCATGAAGAACAAAGGAAATGAAAAGTTGAACAACAGAGAGCATATCAACAAAAAAAACAATGTTCAACCAACTCAAACATAGTACAAAATGCAAAAGAAAATCCTATAAAAAAAAAATATTCAAAATATATCTATGCCCACGCTAACCATGAAAACTGCACATAAAAAATTTCATGATAGAATTGATTAATTAGCTCAAGTTCAAATATCTCATGTGTGCGAGGAGTCACATGTTGGAATTAAGGTATTTAATACAATCAATTGATCAATCTTAAGCCCAGATCTACCAAGCGCCAAGAGGGATCAAATTTTTTTTTTTCACTCTAAAAGAGATTTGCACCTCAATAGATTTGCTCCATCTCGATGCTTGGTAGATCTGGAGTTAAGATAGATCTAGATTAGTTTTATAACTATGACTATGAAATGTATATATGTTATTATTAAAATAATTGAAATAATAAAATTAAGATTAGAGTTTAATGTGATCTACTGAAAATTATTAAAAATATACCATCTTTATTAAATTTCATCCCTGTACATAATTCTTTTTATTCAAAAAAAATCTAAAAATAGACACACTATAATATAATAATATTAAGTTGAAATAAATAATTAAAATATTTTAATTAAAAAATAAATAAAATAAAAATAGATTATATTAAATAAATAATAAAAATATAAATAGTTAAATTAAAAGAAAATAATAAAAAAATAATGTTAAATGGAAATAAATAACTAAAATATTTTAATTAAAAAATCAATGAAATAAGAAAGATTATATTTAAATAGATAATAAAAACTAAAGAATCTGTTAAATTAAAAAAATTAATAAAAATAAGTGTAAATTTGTGTGATCATTATTATTATCACTATTTATCTTATGGCATGGTTACATTAATAAGATTATTTTCAAATCCATTTCAAACACCAAAACAAATTTTCCATAATAGTAGAACCCGGGTTCTGGCTTCAAAAAATCTCTGAGTTTGGGTTTGTTTGATCAAAACCCTAAATTGATAATTTTTTTCCTCTCTTCGTCGAGAACAATCATAGGTATATTTGCGCATCCTCCGGATGGATTTGACCCACAATAGATAATTGTTTGCGCTATTATTACTATGTAACTCGTGATTTGGATCTCTGAACTCTTGAACGTGGCATTATTTAGGAAAATTTTGATTAGGTTAATCGAATCTAGGATAAGATTACAAGTATGCAATTACAACATAAGTATCCAATTTTTACTTATCTAAATTAAAAACAAACAAATAAATAAACATGGATAATATGCCATAGTTCTTTTTAAATAAATTATTCATCTATGCATTCATTAGACACAAATAACCGTGAAATTAGTTGATGAAGTAGTTGCTTTGTGTTCTCACACCATTCAAAAGACAAAGAACATCGAATTTAATTTATTTCGTAAAGCATTTTGGTAGGTTTCAGTTAAATATACTTCAAGCTTTCAAGCTTTCACAAGGGAAGAAGAATGAGAAAATTTTAGTTATAAGGGTAAGAGTTTTAATCAGATTTACACAATTTAAATTTAAGAGAAATTTTTCGGCATAAATCATAAGATAAATCATTTGTTGACGTGTTTCGAACCAACTAGTGTGGTACATTGTCAAGACAAGTTGAAGAAATAGATCTAGTTTAGCCTGTTAAATAGTCTGAGCAGAGCCTCCAACGGCTAACTTGATAAATCATTTGTTGACGTGTTTCGAACTAACTAGTGTGGTACATTGTCAAGACAAGTTGAAGAAATAGATCTAGTTTAGCCTGTTAAATAGTCTGAGCAGAGCCTCCAACGGCTAATTTTGACTTTAAGACCAAGGTCATAAAAATTATTATAATTTAATGGAAATTAGTTATATTAGGTGACCAATAAAAATATAAAAATATAAAAAAATTTAAATGATTTAATGGTAATTAAAAATATGTTGATAATAAAAATAAAGTTATCTTATATTTAAATGGGAATTAGTTATATAAAAGAACTTTCTTATAATATAGTATAAAATTATGTATATAATATAAATAATATCATAAAGTTAGTAGAATTAAAAAAAGATAGGAACGAGAAAATTAACTTAATAAAAAAAAAAAATAATAATAATATAATAATAAATAAAATAATAATATATATATAATATATATATAAAAATAAATAAATAATAAGAGGAAATATTATCAAGTTAACTTATAAAAAATATTGAAATAAAAAATAATAAAAATAAAAATAAATAAATCAAGCGAGCGACACATTTTAAAAAGAAGAAGGATAAGAATAGGATCAAAAGAAAACTACAGAGTCAAAAAGAGAAACCCAAGGAGGAAGGAAAAGACAAGGCTCCAAAGAAAAAGATCCATGAAATAAAGGGAAACACCGAAAGCAATACTAGGAAGAAAGGCCAGGGATCCAACAGCGACTGATCTTCCAGTCGTCATCTCTATTGAGATTGTTTTGTCTTCTTTCAATTTCAATAGCTTCCCTGAATTTACGGTGATGGAAGTGTGCAACCTTGGCAATAACCTTGGCCTCCTCAATACATACCTGATGCTTGGTTGTTTCCGCATGCTCTGCTAATGCTGAAGACTTGGTTCTCCCATGTCTTAGGTTAGCTGCATGTTCGCTGATCCTTTGATGGATGGAGCGCCCTGTTTCCCCGATATAGGGGGTCCCACAAGAACAAGGGATCAAGTAGACACCCTGGAAGATCAGTAGTTGTTGGATCCATGCCCTTTCTTCTTAGTCTTGCTTTCGGTGTTTCCCTTTATTTCGCGGATCTTTTTCCTTGGAGCCTTGTCTTTTCCTTCCTCCTTGGGTTTCTCCTTTTGGCTCTGTAGTTTTCTTTTGATCCTATTCTTATCCTTCTTCTTTTTAAAATGTGTCATTCGCTTGATTTATTATTTTTATTTTATTATTTTTTATTTCATTTTTTTTTTTTAAGTTAACTTGATAGTATCCTCGTTATTTATTTATTTTATTTATTCTCTATTCTATTTATATATATATATATATTATTTTATTTCATTACTTTATTTATTTATTATTATTATTATTATTATTATTTTATTTTACATTTAGATTTTTAAGTTAAACTAATTTTCTCATTCCTATATTTTTATTAATTCTAAACTAACTTTTTATGAATATACTTTATATTTATATACATATAATTTATACATATATTATAAGAAAACGTCTTTTATTATAACTAATTCCCATTTAAATACTAAATAACTTATAATTTTTAATTATCATACAATACCTTTTTAACTAACCATTAACACCATTTAAATTATTTTATATATTTTTATATTTTTATTGGTCACCTAATATGACTAATTTCCATTAAATTATAATCATTTTTATGACCCTGGTCCTAAAGTCAAAATTAGTCATTGGTCAAGTTAGCCATTGGAGGCTCTGGTCAGATTATTTAACATGCTAAGCTAGATTTGTTTCTTCAACTTGTCTTGACGATGAACCACACTAGTTGGTTCGAAACGCGTCGACAAATGATTTATCTTGTGATTTACGCCGAAAAATTTCTCTTAAACTTGATATGGATCACAAAAGCCTCAATTCAACAATTCAAATTTATCCTATCAAAATTTCAATGAAATTAAATAAATAAATAAATTTAGATACAAAATAAAATGAAATATTCATATCAAAGTTTGTTATAAAATTATGCATAAAGATATTTATCACCAGAGCATATGAAAGTTGGAAAATACTACTAATTTATTGGGTAGTTCACATGATATTATACAAATTCTTACGATTCAGTTCTCATAAATGAATTTGATATATGTAAACAAATAACATGATTTCAAATATTGTAAACAACTCATATTTTCGGCAACTCAGTTATTTAAAAAGTAAATTCCTAAGAAGATTTTGGTGGCATTCATATCATAAAAAAATTAAGACTCCCCCAATGCAAATATTCCATTATCACCCTCCACTTTGAACCCATAGACCGTAGGAAAGGAAAAAAGTAAATGGCCATTAGTGAGCTCACCATTGCTAAGAACCCACTCTTCTGTAATAGGGAGCAATGATTTCTCAAAAGGTTGTCATCTTTTGAGACATACCCTCCATTAAGGGATAATTTCCATTTTAGATCAGCTATTGTCATCTTTATAATTTCCATTACTAGGGTCAAGGTCGAGTTGGAATAGACAATCTATAAATCAAACCCTTATAACTTCCACAAAACCTAAGGGAAACTATTTCAAATTGTGATATGGAAGTAGTTTAAAAATGTGTTGGAAGAGCACACAAATCAAAGATTTATGAGAAGAATAATGTTGGAGTTCTGAGTTCCATGATACCTTGTGTTTGTTGTGACATGCTATGATTTGGATTTAAAGGGAAACCACACTGGTGGGTCACATGTGTGGCTTAACTATGAAGATAAGATCCCAAAGATGATTTGATCTATATTTCCTTACACAATTGATGTTCTATCCAATTAATATTAATATGTTGAATTAATATTAATATTCTTTACGTCTTACAAATTCAAAATATTGAGATAATGTTTAAAAAAGGTTGACATACTATCTTTCTTACATTACATTACGCCTACACATCTCCTCTATATTGGTTTGTAGAGCGTCTCTCAACACAAATACAGGTCCAATGTGCATGAGATGTATATGATACACAACTCATCATATATTTTTAGTTGATAACCATATGAATCTAGGAAAAAAACCTTGAGTTCTTGGAGTGCTCAGACAAGCTGAGAGATGTTAATAACACATGCAAATCCAATCTTGTGGGTTATGCATTCAATAAGTGGATAATAGAACTATAGAGGACATACCATTAATTTTCCACAAGAGGTAGCAAACTTGCCATGGGATTACCCTGACATACTAAAGGCTTGGTTTCTTTTAGGAACTATACTAAGAGGTGTACGTGCATATTGGAAAAAGTGTCATGCTAAGTTATCTGACTTGGTTTAATAGATTGAGCGTCCTATAATATTCTTTACATTAAGTGGGGTAAATATGTGTTAGGTAAATTTGACTCGACAAAAGAGTCAAAATTACTCGATGAGGGAAAATTTTAAGAAACCCCCCTGAAATTAAATATATAATAAATGGGTGAATCCCCATGGTATATATAAAAATGTACAAGCTATTTTTCAATTATATAATATGTATATATAATTTTTTGGCAAATCTTTTATTGAATTATAATTTTTTGTTAAATAGTGGTGAATTTTTCACTAAATTATAAAACATTCTAAAGTCATTGCAAAGAGTGTTACTTCTCATCATAGTCTTTTGGCGGCTAAGTCAGTGATGCTATGTTCAAAGTGTTCAACACCTTTACAAGTTATATTTTGGCACTAGGTGAGATCAATACAACATCTTGGAAAAGTTCAAAGGATCATTAATCTATGTGACATTATTTCCCTACCCACTTGTTTCAAGTTTTGGGCTTGCTCATTTTTAAGAGCATTCTCTCCACTTGATGAGTTGTAGTAGGGTTGGCTTGGTGGCTTTTGGGAGGCAATTAGATGGGTTAGGAGTTTGTTTTTTTAGATAAATCTCAAACCCTTATTATGACTAGTACTAAAAATTAGTGTAGGTCAAATTGTTCCACCAAATAACTACTAATAATTAAATTAAATTTTTAAAAACCTTATTTAAAAAA